>BMAO01019382.1:0-48373 GCA_019973975.1 Trichonephila clavata
TTATAGTAAGAAATTAATAACACACACACACTCTCCACTTTCTCACATACAGAACACTTTTTTTTTAAAATTTTTATAAACCACAAGTGTATTAACCTTTTAAACGCCGCACTATGATTGAAAGGTAACATAAACTAAATTTTGATAAAAATCAAATTAAAATTGAAACATAAGACCTATAAAAGAAAAAAAAAATTGTAAAAATTTTTTTTTTTAAAGATTTTTAGCATGTTCCAAAAATGGAACATTGGCGGGTGCCATTTAGTTTTTTCACATGTTTCTTAAGAGTACGACCAATGACATTTTCATTCAAAAATCAGTTATTATACACATTTTAAAAAAGTATCTTACTAGAGGTGTCATTAAACATTTCCCAATGGGGTTTCATAATTCACCCCCCCTTTGTAGGAGGGGGGGGGCATGATACCCGAAAAACAATTGAAATGGGCCTTAAAAATCTAAAAATTAAAGTAGGGGAAAAGAACTAAAAGCTTTCGTGTGAAAGAGAAAAATCTATCATTTTTTCCCTGCAGAGTTTTTTTTAAATTTACCCCGTTGTGGGGAGGGGGGTGTTCCCCGATGGATGTCCCATGTTGGCGCCACATCTGAAGTAAACTTTTAAATATAATTCCAAAATAAAACAGATTAAGTTGAAAAAATAATTTATAAACAGGAATTTTATACATATCAGAAAATTACGATCACTTATTAGAAACTATAAAGGAAAACATCAGTAGGACAATAAAATAAACAAATAACCTTCATTTAAAAATTCTCAAAGCTGATAGTATAATAAAGCAAAGAAAAAAAACTAGAAAAATACAGATTTACCAAAAATTTTTAAAATGAGAAATAAAGACAAAATAAATTATTGTTTTTTCAAAAATGTGTTCTTTTATGTCCTAAACTATTTTTATTGTCCATGTGTAGCTAGGAAAACATTTCTGAAGCAATCTTTTTTCACACTTGAGACATTTTTTCGTTGTGCTTTTCTGATATACATGAGGTATTTCATCATCCTATATGCTTGCAGAAATTTTGATTTTGCTACAAACATCTACTGGTAGAACAGACTGAAAATATCTTCATCGATAAAATTCCTCGTTAGTCAAACACCCACTTTCTTCTAGTGGAAACTGACAAATATCAATAGGTTCTTCATCATCTGATAGTGTATAAAAATGTTCCAAAGCCTCTTCTACAGTCCGGAATGGCTTTGAATGCGACATCTTATCAGCATAATGGATATTCACTAACTGACGAAACACAAAATAATATAAGACCTTATTACGTGACTTTCCTCTCCAAATAAGACATACGCTACATCTAACTATCAACAAACGCACGTGGTAGTTTTGCTGCAGCTGAGAAATTCACTTGAGTTTGTAAAGAAACGATTGAAAGGGGCAGGGAGGAGTTGAGAGAAGGAGCCGAAACGAAAGTCAAGTCATAAATATTTTCTTCCGACACATACTATAAGTTTTTAGTGTTCAGAAATCTTTCCCCACTCTTCTGTGAACTGTAAGCATAATAACTGCATTGTGGAAAAAGTATACCTTTACACGCCAATGTTCCATTTTTGGAACATTGAAATTTCAAAACCAATAGTAAACAAAATAACTATATTTTTTATTAATATCTTGCAGTCTATAGTTAAAATGATCATTTTTAATTACTTTTATGAAATAATAAAAAAAAATTAAATTTTGAAATTTTATATGAAATTTTGAATTTTGCCCGATCAAAAGTAGAAAAAAAATGCATATTTTAGAATTTTTTCTCAGAGAGACTATTTACTTTAGCAGCAGTACTTTAATTTCAAAAAATTAATCCATATTTTTTTGTTTTCAAAATAATTTTTACGGAACAATATGAATAAAATTGAATTTTTCAGAAAATTTCAAATTTGATGTTCTAATATTGGAACATTGGCGTGTAAAAGGTTAATTAAAAACACTCGCTGTAGGGTTACACGTTTTTCTTTTAGTCACTAAATCTGGAATTAGTCGCCAAATCTGGAAATGTTATATAAAATTAGTCGCCAAATCTGAAAATGGTATATCGGCTTATTCACTAAATCTGAAAATTGTAAGTGCAATAAGTTGCTAAATCTGGAAGTGATATATTTAATTGTCGCCAAAATCTGATTATCGTGATTCATGACGATCCTGATGAGGACAATGGAACAAAATTATGAAATTATTGTAATCGGGCCTTGATAAGTGTGCAAAATTTCGAATTAATCTGACCTTTTTAAGTGGGTGAAAATCGAGTTCCAAGATTCCGTTACATGCAAGTGAAACTTATAAAAGCGTGTTAAAAATAGAAATATTTTGAAACAAGTTCGATGAAATATTCAATAACTATAGATATTTCCTTTTAAATCCCTACAAATTGTATGAACGTATAATTGCATAAAAGGGTCAATGGTATCATGCCGACTGTGCACAATAGGCCCAGCATTCGATTGCCATTTAAGCGCTTCGAACAGCTGCTCTCTAACACTTGCGTCTTTATAATGACTTCGAGTTTTATGAAATCACTTTACCAACGTATCCTAGACACGTTAAGAAAGCAATTTATCGAAAAAAAAACTTTTTGATTTTTTGAACCCATCACATGGGTGAACCCCCTTAAGTTATTCACTGGGTAAAAGCCCATGAAAACCCGGGCTAAGCGGAGAGGAAAGAAAGAAAGAAATCAAAGTAATTTCGAAATATTGGAAGTGCTGATTTTGTCAAGAGAAGGTAAAATGTTAAACGAGAAAGCCCGTGAAACGCCGGGTTTATGCACTCACATCGTACGCGTACACACCTACACAGAAGTACTGGCGTCATGAAGGAAGGAGGAAATTAACATGGGGGTTAAGTTATACATTAGTTAAAGCCCTTGCAACGCCGGGCCATGCAGTTAGTAAGTTATTTAAGAAAGCAAGATATTTTTAATACATTTTGTATACAATCATACAACTAGTCGTTTCCACTTTGTAAAAGGACGGTGCCGATGGTCCAGCATGATATGCTAGCATGTCATGGTTCGATCTGTACATAAAGATCCGTCGTGTAGGGGCGATGCACTTATCTGTCGAGAGCTCAACGTCTCCGTTGGTGTGGTAGTTAGGAGGGGGTGTCAGGTGTCGTGGTCATTGACATTTCAAAATTATGTACGTCGCAAAATCTGTTGCTATCATGGACGTTAATATTCACTACTCCACTTTGTAAAAACGATCTTGCAATTTTTTTTCTCGTTTACATTTTCAGGTATAAAACTTTGGAATCTTCAGAATAATTGCCTGATAATCTTTTCCTTTGATTGGTACATGAAATAAAATATTAATTTTGAAAATGGCTCCTAAAATTGATAGATGACTTGGAGGTTATATAACTGCATTTTCCGAAGAGAAATATTCGTATCCACAATTTATAAAGCAGTGTAAAAATTCTTGTTATATCATTTAAAAAAAAAATGTATTTATAATAATTTGAGTTTGAAAGAAAAAAACATCTAGCTAAAAGTAAAAATGAAAACATGACCATCAAAACTTCATTCTACGACTATTCGAGTGCAGGCAACTATCAAGAAAGTGAAGTCACTAAAGCTAAAAGAAAATACTCTGACTCAAAGATTCATTGCATCGAAACTAGGAATATCTACCGGCTCTGTAAGTAAAATTATTCATTCAGATTTAAAGTTAAAAACGATGTTTAAACCTTGAGTTCCACTGCATTTGCCAAAATATATCGCTAAAAGAAAAAAAAATGTAGAAAATCTTATGGTAAAACCCTTAGCAGCTGAAAAATGGAAATTTGTTGTAATACTGGATGAGACATGGGTATATTTATGTAACTTAAAAGAAGATCAAATTTTTTATACCTAAACTGACGTGAATGACTGCACGAAATGGCTTTACCAGTGTACAGAAAAGTTATCAAAGGGATTCATGATAGTAGCAGGATTTTGTTGCAACCGCAAATTAAAAATAAAAAAAAGTTTGAAGTAAAGCCAAAGTGAATCCACTATACCATCAGCAAAATATTTTGGAGCCAATTTTTGAAGAAGAAATTCAGGGAAAGGACATTGTTAAAGTTGAACATCATATGGACGAAATTTCTAGTCACCCGCTTACTTAGCAAAGAAAGAATCAAAAACAGGAAAAACGTGTATCCCATTTGATGAAACACTAACGCTTCTTATATGGACTTCTGTGCTTTCAGTTTATTAAAACAAGCCTTAGGAAACGCATCCAAGAATAAAAAATGGGCATTGGAAAACGGTTCAAGAAGAAAAGAGTAAAATTTGCGTAACAGTACTTAGAAAATTTTTCTTTCACGGAAAATTCGAGGTAGATCTATTGTCAAGAATCATAGCTATGAAATGAAAGCAAATAGTTGCAAAAGAGGACCTTTATTAAAAAAAAATTGTTTTTATAAAGTGCAAACGACCTTTCTTATTAGTCTGATTTGATATAATGATCTTTAATTTTAAAATATAAATAAAACTTTAACAGTTTTGACTTTTTAATAAATGTTTTAAAAACTGAAAATTTTCTTGTTTTCTATAACATTTTAATGGATGTTGAAAAATGAATTGGTCATTTAAATTGGCATTGTTAATAAAATGTGATATAATAGCCATCAGTAACTCCAAGTATGTATTTGCTAATATTAGGGAAAATATTAAAAAAAAATTCTTTATGCATCACTACTTTTTATTTCATTTTATAAAGGCATAATTGTGTAACTCCTGTATTCAATATTTCCACTCGGTTTTCAAATCTCATTTATTAACTTTTTCCAACTGAAAAGTTTCGTAGGAAGAATACTCTTTTACGTCATTCTATAGATGTTTTGATATACATATATATATATAAAACAGGGTTCATAGCATTTAATATTTCAAACCGACTACTATTTACGCAGTGAAGTTCGAATCTTTAGTTTTAATAACTCTAATTAAAATAACTATTCAGCTTTATTTCTTAACTATTCATTACAATAACATTTAATGTACCATATCAAAATTAATGAGTAATTACATTTTTGAACATGCTTGGAAGTGGAAAGGACAGGACAAAGAGGAAAGTGTCCATGAATCCTATATGAAAATGTCTGATTGCTTAATCTTGAAAGTTATAATGATCATCTCTACTTTAATGCCTCATAAATTTGAAGAGTAGTCATATATCACCTCTGCCCACCTTTCTAAATCCAAACTATGTCAACTTCAAAGTTTTGAGACTGCGATGTATTTTATCTGGTCAACCCTCGTTATATAACTCATAAATCTTAGTAATGACAAGAATATCCCCTGCCTCTTCGAATCTGCAAACTCGACAAGATGTAATGCACCCATTTTATGGCATCAAGATATTTTTGAATTGAGTGGAGAAGTTTCTCGAAAATTATATCCGTCTTTAAAAGCAATTAAATTCAGGAGCAAGAAGTCTTTTCTAAATTAATCTAATTTCTGTTCAACACAGGAATCATGTCATGTGAATTTTCTTAAACTGTTCAGGATGTAATCATCTCATAAATTTTAATTAATATAATAATTTTAAGAATAAATATTATAGTATAAAACTCTTTGTTTATTTAAATAAATCATCTCCTTATGTAAATTATTCCAAATATAAAGTATGCACGGAATTGTTTGGATTCATATTCACAAAAAATATAATATATTCGAAAATTCACTGTAAAATATTTCCTTCTTTTAAACACTTTTATGGTATAAAATATTGGTACATTAATAATCATGAACTAAGGTGGTATAAAAGACGTCCATTATACACTGCTGGCAACCGTAAATGCAACACCCTGAAGGAAGCAAGCAAATAAGATGAAATTTACAACATTCATTAGCGGAGGTGAGATATGCAAATGATTAGAATTTCAGCGCAGAAAAGAACGCGCACGCGCATTTCAGCGCACCCCTGTGGTGCCACCTCAAAGCGCTATTTAAAGCTTGGAGATTTCGATGATTTCAAGTTCGGCAATTGTGCTTTTCTTGTGATTTTTTAAAAAATCATTAGTTATGTCTCGTAGAAAACCGCGATCAGCTTTTGATCAAGTATCCGAGTTCGGCAGAGAAAGGATAGTGGTCTACCGAGATTGTGGATTATCTTTGAGGGAAATCGGTAGTCGTCTTGGACGAAACCAAGCAACTGTAATGCGGATATGTGACTGTTGGATACAGGAGGGTACGACGGACCAACATGGTCGATCGCATCGACCTCAGTGCCCCACTTCACGTTAAACACAGGTAAATTGTGCGCATGGCAGTGACGGATCGCTCAGACACATCACGAACCATAGAACAGCACATTGAGTCTGTAACGCATCATTCAGTGTCTGCGCGTACCATTCGACACCGTTTACAGCAGAGTGGTCTGTCCGCAAGACACCCATTGCTTGGTCTGCCCTTGACGCAGAACCTCAGTCGTCTCCGCCGCCAATGGTGCGATGAAAGAAGGATGTGGGTGGCAGAATGGAATGAAGTTGACTTTACTGACGAGTCACGCATCTGTCTGCAACACCACAATGGTCGGATTCGAGTCTGGAGACACCGTGGAGAGAGGATGCTGAAGAGCTGCGTTATGCACCGCCACACTGGTCCTGCACCGGGTATTATGGTATGTGGCGGTATTGGATATCACTCTCGCAGTCGTCTAGCACGCATTGCCGGTACTTCAAACAGCCAGCGCTACATCTCCGAGGTGTTGGGGCCAGTTGTCCTTCCTTACTTTAAGGGCTTAGCCACAGCCATATTCCAACAGGATAATGCGCGACTTTACATGGCCCGCATTGTCCAAAGGTTCTTCGTCAATCACCAGATTGAATTGCTTCCCTGGCCGAATCGCTCTCCGGATCTTTCGGCGATAGAAAACATGTGGTACATGGTTGCTCAACGATTGACACAGATTACACCCCCGCTGCCACACCAGATCAACTTTGGCAACGTGTGTAAGCTGCTTGGTCTGATGTACCCCAAGAATACATCCAAAGTCTCTTTGAATCAATGCCGAGGCGTGTGGCAGCGGTGATCTCCAACAATGGCGGCTACTCTGGCTACTGATTCTGGCATGAACCACACTTCACAGAAGTCTATAAATTTAATCATTTGATACTTGGTCAACATATTATCTACAAAATAAATTTTGTTGTGCTATCTCTTATCTTTCCTGGTGTTGCATTTACGGTGGCCAGCAGTGTACTTTTACATCATTAAGTGCTTTGAAAATTTAACTAATGAAATAGAAAAAAAAATTAATACATTAAAAATAGGTGATTTGAAAATATTTAAAAATGTAAACGGTAGTTTCAATAAATTAGGTTATGATTTCTCAATCTAAAACAAAATATTATAAATTTTATTGAAGTTAAGGGCACATTTATAATGAAATTTTCTTTTTTACATTTAGATAATAACAAAGATTTAGGTAATCGATGTCCATCCGTAGTAATGAGTATGTTATAAAGCATAAATAAATGAATTTATACATTGGATATTCTTATTGTTCTCATAAAAATATATTTAATAACTTAGAAATGAAAATGTTAAAGCAGCGTTTCTCAAACTGATGGTCGTGCCCCCTGGGGGGGGGGGGGGAGATAAACCTACAAGGGAAGAGCGAGCATATCAAAAATTAAAGTTTCAAAAAATTAATTTACTGAAATGAATTAAAACAAAATATTTTCTGACATTAAAAAATATACATTTACACAGATATAATTTATATATATCATCTGGCAATATTACGTGATTTCCACTTCAAGCTATCTTAATCCTATAACCAAATAAAAAAACATTTTGTTTGATTTGTACTGTAATTCCGCGATGTCAGATTTTTTCATTACGTTTTCTTTTTAATTATTAATTAAAAGCTTTATTTAACTTACAATGTATGTATGTATGTATGTATGTATGTATGTATGTATGTATGTATGTAATTTGTTCGGGTGGAATCTTGCAACTCAATTTTGAAGCTGATATCTTCCTCCCATTGAGCTGAAATTTTGTATACACGTTTAGTTTGGATGACAATGCATGTTTTGACCATTTATATTCCGATATTGCAATTAATTAAAAAGATATTAATTAAAAACGTTTAACTAGTTTTGGGCGCCAACTTGGATATATTTGCATTGTTGTAATAATTTTATTGTTACAACAATGACAAAAGTTGGCGTCAAAAATCGGTTTTCAGCCAAACTGGAATTTCATGACGTTGCGCTATTGACAGTATTAATTAAATTTGTCTAAAAAATAATTACATTTCTACAACGTAAAAATAATCTAATTTCTACAACGTATGTAATTTTTTTACAAATTTCTATCTATTTTCTTGGATTTAAATTCAAAACAAAAAAGTAGAGCTATTTTTCAAGTAGATTGGTACATTGTATACCTTTCTCAACACTGCCAAGTTAAACTGAGATGGAGTATTGAAGAAATTCTGTAAATAATTTATCTAACTTTAATCTATGAAACTCAGACAAAAAATAATTACAGAATCGGAAAGATCATTTTTTTATGTATCTTACCCATCAAAAGGAATCCGCTAGGAAAACAATAAGAGAAAAATATTATCTAGAAATGCAATATATTTTCAATTAAAAAAATAATTTTATAATAAAATAAAGGAATTTTTTAAAGAAATTTTCTAATTTAAGCCTACAAGTAATTTAAATACACCTCATTTTATCACCAGTAATCTAAACACACACTACGACATGTGTCCTTAAATTTAATTACAAATAGAATCTGTTAATTGTATTTGAATTTAATTATTGATTTTTTCAAAATCAAGTTTCTAAAGATGATCTGAGCAATTTAAAAAAAATAGATTCTTACGTAGAAGATATTCAATGTGCAGCAAAAAATTATCATTATTTGATAAAACTTTCTTTTTTGATTACAAAATGCGTTTTGAGTCTTAAGCATTTTATTGATTAATACAAATATTTAAATGCCTTTTGAAGTTTTTTAATAAACAACTAAAATTTTCTTCTAATATGTTAGAGAAATATATCCTTATCTTCAAAATATTTCAAATAAATAATATATTCTTTAAGTTTTTCAAAAATAGTCAAAATTTTAATTAAACATTTAATAACTTTGTCATTTATGAAGATAATCTCACTAAACCTGTTTTTTTTTCGTGTGTAGAACAATGTTACCCAAAATCTGCACGAAGATTGAAAAAATTGCTTAAAAATTACGGATTTAAAAAAATTGTTTTTTTAGTCTAATACCATTTTGCGAGAATTAATTCAGCTAAACCAGGGATGGCGAACCAGCGTTCAATGAGTTGAACAGGCTGAGAAACCTGTCCAGAGATAACTAAAAAGTAAAAAATATATTAAATGTAAAAAAACTTTTTTAAGAACAAGCTTTTATTTAAACGCGCTAAAAAGAATAAAATAAACTTTTCCTTTAAAACTTTTTTTACTATCAACTTATAACGTCATTACACAATTTATATGATATAAAATCTTGTCGCGAGATATACCTGTGTAGATAAACAAGTAAAATAAATAACTTGACCTGATTGATTTTGGTTTTTAAAAATTCAAACTAAGTAAATATGAGTACTTAAATATTGCGACAAGCTTTTATATCATATAAATTGTGTAATGACGTTATAAGTTGATAGTAAAAAAAGTTTTAAAGGAAAAGTTTATTTTATTCTTTTTAGCGCGTTTAAATAAAAGCTTGTTCTTAAAAAAGTTTTTTTACATTTAATTTATTAGACCTAAAATACTACTCTTTCAGAGAAAAACAAAACCCAGACCCACAGAGAAGAAGTTTAGGAAGATAAGAAATTCATCACTGCATTTAGGGAAGTTGTAAATAATGTATTTCTGTTGTGTTTTATTCCATGGGAAAGAATTTTATGATGCACAAAGTACTAAAGGATTATTTAGGAGATTTATTTTTCGAGCATTTTGAAACATATCAATCACAATGAAAAACATTTTACACAATTCTTTTTAAAACTAATATCCATATATTTACATTGAATATACTTTCAACCCGGGAATGGTCGCGCGAAGCGCTAAGTGACCCCAGGCTCACGAAATTTTTAACTCCGGAAAAACTGTGTATTTGTTACCAATGGCCTGGACAGTATCCTTCTATAGTACAGTCTTCTTAGGAACTAAAATGTATTTGTCACATATCTCCCTCTTTTTCGGAGTGGCAAACGTTTCTTTACAAAATCTTAGAAAAAGCGATGAACATGAAATGAAAATGAAAATGCCTGAAAATGACATTTCTGTAGTGTAAGCGAAAAGTGGCTGGGATTTACGTCCTATAATAAGGACTCGCACATTTAAATTCAGTTTTATTGGATTTTTTCTCAAATTATCAAACAAAAATTGAAAAGTCTTTGAAAGTAGGTAAGTATGCCTTCTCTTAATTAAATTATTCACTAAAATTGTGATTTTTATCGTGTAAAATAAAAATAGTTATAAAAAAAAAGGATTGTGTGCCTCATTTATCGCGCGCCACCATTAACGTTAGTATCGAGTGCGTGCCTGCTTCCCGGAATAAAACATTTTGAAGTCTTCTCGCTTTAAATATTAAAAATAACACAATTATTCTTCATGGGAATTTTATATTCTTTTTCATTGTTTAACATTAATTCTAAATGCTAATTCTGTGAGACTTAAAATTACAGTTGATTTTGCCAAAGAGTTGCAGTCCATGGACTGCAACTCTTGCAAAATTGTATCCAAACATGATTTTTACGATCTCAATTACTGCTGGTGAAATAAGCTCTCTTCGCCAATAGTGTGAGGCTTTTTACATCTGGCTATTTTGTATGATACTTTGTAAGATGTAAGTAAAGCTTTTTCATTCACAGGCAACGTTTTTTCTTTTAAAAAAATGCTTTTTGTTTTCATAAGTTTTTAATTTTAATTCAAAGAATTCTCGAGGCTTGTTAATGTACTCACGATGAAGTGTTTCCAGAGGTCTTTTAAGTTTGTTAGGATTCATACTGCCTACTACCAATGTATTTTTGAACAAATAACACACACATGCTCTTTTCTTCTCCATTTACTTCAGGAGTGGTTCATCGAAAATTTAAATATTCTTGTGAATACATACTTGATTTAATTTTTGGAGCTATGCTCGTCAGTGCACTTGTTGATGCCTTATGATCGTCGAATGTTCGCTTACGACTTAAAAAAATTTATCCATGTTTTTGTTGATCTACTGGTATAAATACTTAATACCGGGGATTACAACTAAAGCAAAAATTACAAAATGTACATTCAAGGTAGTTTCGGTAGCTATAGAAGTATCGACTTGACCAACTGGAATTCTACGAGGTACAGCATCTACACTATTAATTTTTACATAATTTCCGCAGACGTCCCATAAGTTGCCCAGTCTCACGCAAACGCTCGCGAGAATGTTAGATGTGATGTAATGGATATTATAGGGAGCAACATAGACCATAGACTATTTTTCTAATGACATTTCTACTTTTGGAATTGGATGATGGAGGAAATATCATTTTGCAATCTGCTCCAATTTAAAATTAGCGAAAGTAAAAAAAAAAATAACATAATTTTTATCCTATTACTTAAAAGTAATGTGCTTAAACTATATATTATTTAAAAGTAACATATACAACATTTCATACTTATCTTGTAAATTTGTACTGTTTATAATTAAGTTCGTATTGTAGCTTTAGCGCCAAGTTCATTATTATTGCATTCAATACATTATTATTGTATAAGGGGAGAGAGATAAAAATTATGATTGAAAATTGGGTCGCCAATAGTGAAAGTTTGAGAAGCACGGTGTTAAAGCAATGTTTATCTAAAATTTTTATCAGATATTTATTTAATTCGGAGGCTGTTACGAACGCGCTGAGCTCGTCCATCTGGATTTTGCATTCTTTCAAACATTACAAACGTGTCTAAAGTATTTTAAAGTACTTGTTTCTTTTACTAATGAATTAGTAAATCCACTAGATTGAATGAAAGAAACTCAAAATACAATATTTCACGGAAATTTGAAACTCATTTTTTGTTTGTTTGTTGCTGAAAGGGTCCAAGCTTTAAACTTTTTAAAGTTAGAGGTGAGTGAGATGCCAAGTGACAACAACAATTTATGCATTGCTACGATGTGAGCAAGTAAAATTACTTCATTACTTGGTAGTGAGAGGGCCGGCACAGTTTTTTTGCCAAAATGCATTTTATTTCAAATTAATTAAACAAAACATTAAATTCCGTAGTAAATTCTTACTCGTCACAGATTTTCGTTGGAGAAAAGTTCAAGTTTCGCATAAGATTTAAGATATTGAAATGATAATGACCGGTTGCTTCTGTCCCCGCCACTCCTTTCGTTGTTATAGTTCAAGGGCAATTTACTGCAGCGGTTTTTCCGCAGATTCCGGCACTCCTTCTTTAAGACTCTATCGTAGTTCCTCTCTCTTTGTCTTTGAGATGCGGCTCCCCCACCCCCAACCTCTATCGCGTATCTTAAAAGAAGAAAAATACTGATGCAGAAGATTGAAGGAAACCCTTATCAACTTGAGAATCGACCCTTTAAACTCTTTGATCGAGTCTCTCACACCCCAATAATCTCTGACAGGCGAGAGCAGGGGAGCAGTTCGAGACCGTCTTCATCTTGGTCTTTTTTGCATTGGTTCTTTGAGACAATTGGCCGATGTGATTGAAACTAATTAAATCGCCGTACCTCGCATACCATATGGAGAGTCTATAATTCAATTTGGTATATGAAACATAGGATACCCTCCAGGGTTTGTCTTTTTCACAACAGACTGACACTCTTTTTCATTCAAATAGTTCACAGCCCATATGTGTGATGGGACCCAACAATGGATACTATTCACAGGAGTGTCCTTTCTATGGATTGTGGTGTCCAAACATTATCTACAGATCAGAGAGGGGTGAGGTGTGCTTTTAACAAGTCACCTTCAGATTCGGCGAAACACCTGTTTTTCCCCAGGCATGAGGACAGAATACATGGTCTCTTTTGGAATATTACAATGTCCGATCTGGGCATTCAGCTCACTTCCATGCATCATACTTGACAAATATTGTTGCGCAGTGTTCGTCCAATAAGCCGACGTTTCAATATGATGTAAATATACAATTCCATTCTTAAAAACTTTTATTTTTTAGTACTTGTCACTTTTTTAAAACTAATTATGTGTTATGATTAGTATTTATTATTTTGTTACTATTTTGATTTTTTGATAAGAGTTAAATAACAGCAGCAATACTAAACTCATGCTTATGAAAGAAAGAAAAAAATGAAAAGAAAAACACTTCCTCAAAATCATGCTTTTAAAAAAAACATGCCTTAGAAAAGCAAAAAACTGAACACTGGAGGGAGATTTGAACGGCGAAAATTCAACAGTGAGACACAAAAATGAAGAGCAGTTAAGTAAATTTTGGAGTTCTCTATATATTTTATAATTATTTATTTTTAATTTGGATTGATGCTACAAAATACATGGAAACTAAATGAACTGAAACTGAAAAATACCATTTTTTACACATTCAATAAAATACGCTTAACCCGAAAACACTTAAGACGAAATATCGGTTAACATGAAATTATATAACGGTCCCGCTAAACTACTATGAATTTTTATGTTTTTTTTTTCTTTAAACAAAAAGCAACCACTTAACAAGAAAGGATTTCCCTTTTGGGAATAAGCACAATTCGAAAACCACCTTTGTTACAAGCAAGATTTAAGAGAGGTGTGAAAGGAAAGATAGGTGATTTCATATGTTTCGCAGAAAGGAGATTAACGGCTTTGAAATACTCTCAGAAAAGCATGTGACAGAAGTCAATTTTGTTTATTTGTAACTTACTTTCACCCCCCCCCCCCACAAAAACATCTCACCTCTCATCAGTTTGGTTTTGGAATTAGGTGCCGCATTTTGAGAAAAAAATCAGTGAGTTTGGTTTGCTACCTTTTTTTCTTTTTCTGGTTTAGAAGATTTTTTTTCACCTGCACATTGGCAAAACGCTCAGAGAGATATCAATCTGCTATTTTGCTCAAAATGAAAATGGAGCTCCTTAAGGCTGTTGTTCCAAAACAGAATACGAAAACGGAAATCTGCAAAGATTTCGGAGTTGCTAAATTTTGTATTAAATTTCATTAAGTTCTTGTGAATGCTTCGTTTAGTTGATTTTTATTAAATACATGCATTTGCATATACATGTCAATAAAATGTTCTCTAATGATTTAAATTTTTTTGAGTATTGTTAGTTTTTATTCTATTTCTTTTTGCAAACATTTTTTAACATGAAAACATATATTTCAGTCGACTCAGATTCATGTTAAACGGGTTTCACTGTCTATACATTCAATGCTACGCCATAATAAATTGTAGAAAATGAATAAAATTTGAGGCAAATTATCCCCTTATGAAAGACATTTCACGATCATAAGTTGTTTTAAAATCTTGTGATATTTTAGAAACACAGGGTCTTTTACTCTAAAAATTGTCATATTGTTTTATTTACTCTGCTAAAAGAAAAAGGAAGCATGGATTTAACAAAATTGCTCAAATAACTAATGTAAAAGAAACTATCCATGGACAGAAGAAAACAAAAGAAGAAAACTTCATATATGCGAATCAACGTACAGGGAGACATAAACCAGAAAAAAAGAAATGAGTGCATAAATCGTGATTGGGTAGAAGACGCTATTTTTAAATTTAAACCTTTCGGCTATTCTTTTGAGAAAAGGTGACTGGAAAGTTTTTCGACAAATTGGTAAACTGGAATCCATGGCTTGTTATACTATCGAGAGACTGGAGTAAGTGAGTGAATATTAACGTCCCACTGTTCAGCTACATGAGGGCGTTTGGGACGGTCCGCGTAATTTTGAACCATGGTCAAGTGAGGCGGACGACACCTGAGCTCGCACCCCCTCTCCAAACTACCACACCACACCAACAGATAGGACGTTTGAGCTCTCGACAGATTTAACGTGAATTGTCTCCCTACACGGTGGGTCTGCAGTGGTACTGGATCGAACTCATGACAAGCTAGGCACGATCCGATGCCTAGACCACTTGGCTACCGCGGCCACCTCGAGAGACTGGAATACGGGCAAACATAATGAACTGTTGAAGCTATCAGTGTCAGTGAAAGATTGCGGAATCAATTCTAAGAAAGGTCGGCCTAGGACATGATGGCTCATGGGCTACAATATTAAATATTGGCTTATATATCCTGTTAACATCTCGTCGAGACAGCACAGCCAATACAACACTGTTTCAATGACAGTTTTTTGGCAACAGACGAAGGATATCAAGCCAAATAATCCGAAATAGGTTTAATGCAGGCGGCCTGTATGCATGTAGGCCAATGTTGTATATTCGTTGACAGCAAGGCACTATTAGGCAGCTGAACGTCGAGATTGGAAGCAAAGTGATTTTTGTCAAGTGCTGTTTAAGGACGAGTTTGGGTTCAAATTCAAGTGTAACACCAGTCGTGTTTTGGTATGAAGAGAAAGAGGCACGAATAAACCAATAACCTTTCTGGAAAGATAACATTGCAGTCTAGATGTTCTGATGGTATGGCTTGTTATCAGCATAGGTGGACGTACTGACCTGCATATCATTCGGAATGGAAATTTTATGACTTAAATGTATGCAAAGAGATCCTAAGAACCCATGTCGTACCTTATGTTGTAGCCATTATGGATTCCATTTACTTAAGCAATATGATGCAGGATATCATACAGCTCATTTTGTGGACAACTTTTTTGAAGCTGAAAAAATATAGTGGTTAGAGTGTTCAGCATGTTTTCTTCACCTAAATTTTATCCAGAATACATGGGACTCATTTCAACGACGCATTCAACACGAGGACTGCCTTCGCTTATTGTGAAGTACGTAGAAATCACTCTTCGTCAAGATTGGTACAGTATTCCCTAAAGTCGCATTGATATCCTCATCATATCATTGCTAAACAAGTAGGCGGCAGCCTTAGCAGTTTGTGGGGACCACACAAAATGTTAAACACTCCTTCATACAGTTCCGTTTTCCCATTTATATTATTATATTTTTAAGTATTCTCAAGAATATTTAAATTTTCGATTTACCACTACTAAAGTAAATGGAGAAGAAAAGCCTCTGTGAGTTATTCGTTCAAAAATATATTGGTAGAAGACGGTATGAAACCTAAAAAACATAAGAATTTGGAAACGCTTCATTGGTGAGTCCATTAACAAATCTCGAGATTTCTTTGAATTAAAATTAAAATCATATGAAAAACAAAAAACATTTAAAAAAAAACGTTGTCTGAAAGAAAAAGCTTTATTTACATCTTACTAAGTATCACAAAAAAAGCCAGATGTAAAAAGCCTCACACTATTGGAGAAGAGAGCTTGTTTTGCCAGCAGCAATCGAGATTGTAGAAACCATGTTTGGAGACAATTTTGCCTGAGTCTGTAGTTTGTATGGACTGGCAAAATTAACTGTAATTTTAAGCCTCACAGAATTAGCATTTAGATTTAATGTTAAATAATTTAAAGGAATGTAAAGTTCCAACGAAGAATAATTATGTTATTTTTAATATTTAAAACGAGAACACTTCAAAGTTTTTTAACTAGAGAGCAGGCATGCAATCGATACTAACGTTAGTGGTCACGCGGGTGACTGAGTCATCCCAAACTTTTTTTAAAAATTATTATTATTATACACGATAAAAATCAGAATTCTTGCGAATAATTTAACTAAGAGAAATTATACTTACCTACTTCCATAGACTTTTCAATTTTTCTTTGATAACTTGAGAAAAAATCCAATAAAACTGAATCTAAAATGTTTTAAATGTAAGAGACCTTAATAAAGGACGCAAATCACAGCCACTTTTCTCTAACATAATAGGACTGCTATATGCAGGCAAAACCGTCATATATTGTTCAAATTAATTTACTTTTAATGTTTTTTGGTGATCGACAAAAAGCATGCTCCACTTTTCCTTACTGGTGTCTTTTTGAAAAGCCAAAGTTTGTCATGTTCTTATTGCTTCATATTTTTCTTGATGTAGTTGTTTAGGTAGCATTTAAAAAGTTTCCGTTCGTTTCATGTTCATCGCTTTTCTCAAAATTTACTTTCGCTCTTATGATTAATATGCATTATTTCAACAGGTTCTTCCCTTGCTTGATCCGTTTCAACTTCCTTCAATAGAGATAACAGATGCCCATTATTTTTTAAGTGAAAACTTCTTTAGTGGCGTTGAGCACTTTTTGGTAGGGGGAATTTTATGGGTTCGCGTCATCGACATGCTCTGACTGGCTCAAGCGCAGTGTGCTGTTCGCCTTAGAAACTTTTTGGATGGGTGAAATCTCATGCGTTCGCGTCAACGACATGCTTATAGCAGTATATCTGTAGCTATACAGCTGACGTATAGTGCTGTGTATATCTTATAAGTGAAATTCAATGGATTTAGTGAACAGTTCAATGTGTATATAATGTGCATTGTTCGTTGCGATTCCGAGAATGGGCAATACATATTAATGGTTGCCGTTTATATTTCGCCTGGAAAATCTATAAGAAAGATACAACAATTTTTATTCGAAAATTTGATGATTTATACAAAAGAAGGTTCTGAAATACTCGAAAAAAGATTTGGTGAAAAATATATGATAATGTACCGATTATTTTAAGTGGAGACTTCAATATTAACTTTGCAGATGATAAAAATCTACCACTAATTAAATTTCTAAATGAAACACTTAATTTAAATATGTCCAATGATCGAAAACTCAGTACTACAAAATATAAAACGATGATCGAGGCGGTTTTACGTGATACTTAGATAAATTTGAATCAAACACATTTTCCTTTCTTACTTTAGTTACCATTAGCCTATTGTATCTTTTTTAGAACAAAATGAAATAATTGAAAGTACAAAAAGTCTAAGTATTGTTGAAATTAATGATGACAATGATGCAAACAATTATAATAATGTTAAAAATCAAGTACATTTAAAATTTAAGTAAATACAAATACTATCCATAAATAATATGATTGTATATTAATTGTTATTTCAATTGAATTGTATTTGTATTTTGTCATGATCTTGTACAGCCCGTTATATATTTGAATAATAAAAAACCGTATAAACATACATTTAGTAGTTGCTCGGAGTGTCAATAGATGTGAAAACCAGATGGATGTTGATAATTTTAATTCAAACATTATGAAATTTCTAATTTTAATACTAAAAGTTCTAGGTTTTCACTTCTATCGGCAGTTTCTATAACTGCCAATTTTTTTTTTATTCTGCTCATTTGTATTTATCGCAGGGGGAAAAAGTATCATGTTTATAGAAAATATTTTGGAACAAAAGGGGTTGCATGGGAAACTCGGTCAAAAAATCTTTGAGATTGTAAAGAAACGTTTGCCACTCCCAAAAAAGTGGGAAATATGTGACAAATACATTTTAGTTCATCTGAAGACTATTTTATAGGAAGATACTGTCAAGGTCATTGGTAAAAAATAAACAGTTATCTCGGAATTAATTTTTCTTAAACCTGGTGTTATAATGCATCTCGAGCGAACATTCCAGGCTCAAAAGTGAATTCAATATTAAAATGTAGATGTTAGTTCTAAAAAAACTGTGTAAAACGTTTTTCATTATACTTTATTTGTTTCAGAATATTCATAAAATAAACTTTGGCGAAATAATACTTCCCTCTTCTGAGCCTTTCAAGTATCATAAAACTCTTTAACATGGAATAAAGCGCAACCAGAAATACATTACTTACAATTTCCCTAAATACAGTAATGAATTGTATTATCTTCCTACAATTTTTCTCTTGGTCTGGGTGTTTTTTTTTTGTTTTTTTTTTTTTGTTGGAGTAGTATTTTAGGTTTAAAAAGAAAACCTAATAAAAAAATATCTCATTGTGGGATTACAGTAAATCAAACTGAATGTTTTTTTTTATTTGGTTTTAGGATCAAAGGTAGTTTGAAGTGGGGAGATGACTGCCAGAGGATATATGTAAATTATATCTGTGTAAATGTGTATTTTTTATTATGTCAGAAAACATTTTGTTTTAAATTATTCCAGGAAATTGATTTTTTCGAAATTTTATTTTCGATATGCTTGTGTCCCCTTGTAGGGTTATCACGCCTCCTTAGAGGGGTGCACCCCACAGTTTGAGAAACGCTGGATTAAAAGGTAGTTAGCAGTATACATAAAATAAATTTATAGTGGGACGGTATATTGCCCATTTATATTATTTTTATTACTAAAATATTGTTATTGATAATAAGCAACTAAATTAATCATCAGAAACATATAACATAAGTAACATATTAACGTTCATACCCATCCGATATAGTGGTTAGTGAAGCTGACTGCGGTGCCGTAGGGCCTGGGTTCGAATCCAGGAGAAGGCATGTATGTTCTTCAATGTATAATGCCTTCGCGGCATGGGGTACTTTAAATAGCCGTCGAGCCGCAAGTCCTTTCGTGAGGTTGGTGGAAGGGAAGAGAGGGGAGGCCCTTAACCACACCCAGGGTGTTCTCTCTCAAAATTGGAGTGGAACCGAGCAAAATCGTACTATCACCTGCATGGTGTTCAAAGCTTTGGCTAACGACAGGCGTAAAACTCTAGCCTTTAGCTGCGATGAATTTCGTGGACCTTGGATTGATGTTACTGCCGATCAGGTGGCACAAGTAACAACATAACAACACCTATTTAAGTATCATATTTTTTTACTGCTGACGTTTAGTTTATAAACAAATATTCTTTCTTGTTTTTTTTCATATATTTAAAATGAATTCAAAATGGAACTACAGTAAATAAAATAATTAATTAAAAGAGAACTATAAAACATTAGTAACATAAAATTTCAAATACAACAATTATTTCAAAACAAAAAATAAAAGCTCAAGTTTCTGAAATCTATTTAATGTGGGATTTTCAAAGAAAAGATAAGAAACTAAAAGAAGAACGCCCTTTTGGTTCAATTTTTTTAGGTGTCAAAACAATTAAAGCAAACAATATCTAACCTTTCTTTGTTTCCAAACATAGCACTTTATTATTATATTCCCAAGAGGCATATATTACTAAAAAATAATTGAATAGGAATGAATGAAAAGAAAAACATGTAATTGAAATTTGCCTTTAGCGCATTTTGTAATTAAGTACAGTTCAGTTAAATATTTCAAAAAAGCGAAAAAAAAAACCATTTTGTATGAATGCTTTTTACCTGACAGTTAAAGTGACACTTATAAAATTAAGATCATGCATAAAAAAGGTAAACTTTTCTTTCAACTGCAAAACAATGGATTTTTAAACAAGTGTTCTTTTCAATGACTTATAAGAATTTTTTTTTATTTAGCCATTTAAGAGACACATTTTTTTTTTGAAAAATAGAGTACACATATTTTAACAAGTAATAAAAATATTAAATAAAAACATAAAAGCAAAGCTTTCATCATTGTTTCATATTTTTTTTCGAATGGATCGCATTTTGTCTCAGTAAAATTTTAAAACAGCTTTCTGGTATGTTTAGCAACAAATGTTTTCACAAATTGACGTCTAGGGAAGAACCGCGTTACTCAAAATGGCGCCAGAGTCAAAAACAAGGGGAAAAACCGTGCTTTCCAAAATGGTGTCAATAGACGAAAAACATTGTTTCAAAACAGACAATATAGGGAAGGTCAAATAAATTCAAGGAAATCAAACGCATATTACTTCCAAATTTTAGAAATTCCCACCAAAATTATATAAATAAAATCTTCATTTATACAGGAATCTCTTTCACTTTTTTTTTATCTTTCTTTCATTCAAAAGAAGAAAAAAAATTCATTTGTTTTTTCTTTTAAGAAAAATGTGGTTTCCAAAATGGTTTCTTGTAGAAAATAGAAAAAAAATAACGCGTTGCTTATTAAATACAATATTAAGGAAAACATCAAAAATATATGCTTCAAATATACCTGATCATGGTATCTCCCTTTCTCTCCCAATTAATTATTCTTTCTGCATATTTTTCATTCAATAATAGAAAAAATCCATTTACCGCGTCTCACTTACAGCTATTCAATAAATATCTCTGACAGACAAAAGCTTCGATGATGACCATTGGTTTTAAAGTAGCCACTGTCCGAAAAGGTATTAAAAATCAACCAGATGGATAAACATACCATTTTCCACTTATGGTGGTGGGACTAATCCCCATCTAGTCTAGTGAAACTAGACCAGATCCATTAGTCCATAAGTTTTTAAACTTTTTAGTTTAAACTGTATTGCTAAAAATTGGTGCCAATTTTTTCTCCCCAAATTAAAATTGTGCTAAGATTCAACCTTTTCTCTAGACGAGTTTTTATCTCACATTAATGTAATTTAAATTCAGTTTCCTTCGAGGCTTATTGGCAATTGTTCTTATCCCTTCAACCGGTCAATTTTTTTTTTGCGTCAAATGTTCCAAACTTCACTGATACTTTCTTCCTTTTATCTTTGATCTGCATGCATTATTAATTCTTATAGCAATATTGTAAGTACCTGTGTTTTTAAGTAGTTTTTAAGAGATACTGTTTTTCCAATGGTATTGAAATGCTTCCGCTCTAAGATTTTCTTTGTGGTCATAGCGGAAATTTTTCTTTGAGGTCAAGATTTTAATTATAAATTTTTTTGATTTAGAACCGGTATTAGCAAAAATAAAGAGAAGAAATGAAAATAAAAAGGTAATTCAAAAAAGGTTATTACATTTTTGTCCCAATAGCAATGTAAGACTTTATATTACTGTATGCTTCAAATTGTGTGAGTATATACAAATACAACTCACTCACGCTCAAAACATTCAATCGTTTGAAAAAGTGGTGCGCGGACAAGAAATTTTTTTTAAGTATGAGACAGACATTCTTTTAAGATATATGAAGTAGTCTTCATAGAATTTAATGTGTACTTACAAGGTTTTTGTGCTCCACAATTGTAAAGTGAAAAATAGGGTGAACAATTTTAAATTGAAAATTAAAATAAAATTTTTCTATTTTTTCATTCTATTAAGTCAGTGCTTCTCAAACTTTCAATATGTGCCTTCCAATTTTTAACAATACTTTTCATCGAGCCCCCCATACAACAATAATGTATTGAATGCAATAAAAATATATTTGGATGCGCTAAAAAAAAAACAAAAAAAAAAAAAAGTTATAATATTACTTTAATTATAAGCCATGCAAACTATTAACATAATTATTAAATTTTATACATGACAAGTCCAAGAAGGGCTAAGTTATTATTAATCTTGCTTTTTAATTCAATATTGATAAATTAATTACGAAAAGTATCTTGAAGTACTGATATATCTATAAGTATATTATAACTATGTATAAATGTGTACTTTATTTTTTACTTTGTCAGAATGTGTATTTTCTGTTCCTTCCTTTCATTAAATTAGTATTTGAATCTATTTTTTTCGACTTTTCAATAAGGTGGCATCGCCCTTACAGGGATATCACGCTTCCTACGGAAGCGCACCCCACAGTTTGAGAAACATTATATTAATTAATTATTAGATATACACTCAATATAAATGTGCCTTTTTTGAAGCACTTTAGGCAAAAAATTATCGGATAAAATGTTAAGTTGTTAACATAAATATGTAGATCAGGAGTCGGTAATCTATGACAAGCGTGCCACATGTGGCACGCGGTACAATTCTCAGTGGCACTCAACACTGCTGAACAAATTTGTCTGTTTTTTAGTGGATGAAAGATGATAAATATTTAAAGGAACTTATTTGAGAACATCTTCAGAATTATGGACATTTATTAAATAACGAAAATTTTGAAAGTTAACTCTAAAGATAAATTTACAGTTATTTTGTAAATTAATGAATGTTATTGCTGGAGAGAAACATTTGTTTGAAGAGTGGATATTGCATATACACTCTGCTTTACTTCTGAGCCACAAATTATATCTTTGATTTTGCGATATCAAAGTAGAGTGGTGCAAGCACAAGGTTTCCATCGAAATTCTTATTTATCTTTTTATTTAACTACAATGAACTACTTTTTATTTAACTACTTATATTTGTCTATTTCTTATTTCTATAAATATGCTTAAAAATACATAATATATGTATAATTGTAATGTTTTTATTTGTGTTGAAGAAATTGTTATATTTTATGCTGGTTATATTTTTATGTTATGAAATATCTGTAAATGCTGCAAAATTAATAAGTAATAAAAGTATATTACTTTATTGCCCTCTATTCTCTAACTCTTCTTGTATTATGCAGGAATCAAATTGTTTCAAAAATATTCTAATGTGTGGCTGTCTGAATCATATTGGTAGTTGTTTTGGCGTACCACAGCTAAAAGGTGTCGACCCCTGATATACACTGTAGTAGAATTTGTTTTTATATATTTTACGTCTTCTACGCACCAAAGAAAAATCACAAATTAAGATTTAAGTATAAAACTGACATTATAAGTATGAAATAGTATAAATTTTACCTATATGTAGGTTATTAAAATATTATGTTACGGTACAACATATTATTCTGGGTAATTATTTCTAAATGTTTTCAATACACAAATATCTTACTCCAATAAGTACATTATAAAATTAGTAAGTTTTCTATCTATGTACACCAACACCTTATCAGTACGAAATTGCATTTTCTTTTCACTTTGTTGAAGGAAATGTTAAATGTTTATTTTCTCCTTAACAAACTGAAATAAAAATCATACTCTTAAATTCAGAATAAATCATATCAATTGATTAAAAAAGCAAATATATTTGGTTATGATAAAGTAACAATATTTTAACTAAAGAACTTTATTTAAATGTCATTTCTATTTTTAGGATACTGTTCAATTATGAAAGCATGACTCCAAAAACAATTTACAATTCATATTTTTAAATTTAATATCCATTGCAATATTTTCTTCGAGAAAACTATTCGTTAAATTGAAATAAGTAATATTTCAAGTGTTTTTCCCGAATAAGATTTGAATAATTTTATTCTTGAACTACACAATGATATGATATTATCTAGATAATAATACCTTTAAAACAGCTGTAAAGGAGTGCAAAATAAAATATATTCTTCCATCAAATAGTTTTGCGTTATTTGTTTATTTAAGTGTTTGTAGAAAATTTAGGAACCCAGTTTTGAATATTTGCAAAGATATTATTAAATCCAAAAGGAGTTCATTTCTCTTGAATTGGAAACATTTGAAGTAGTACAAATTTTTTCAAAATAATACTAAAAATCTATTTATTACAATACAGCTTATAACTTTAAAAAAGTAATTTTTAGAAAGCGCTGAATCTGTACTGCAGATCCCATGGAATGGATAGCAAGAAAACGAAATCTTTAATATTTTCATCACTTGGAGTTTAAGGTAAATACGATTGAAATGGAACCGAATTCTCTCTCTTTTTAGTTTTTCCCTGTTTTACGTCAACAATCAAAAATGAGTTTGCAGTGCATAAGATTCAAATAATTGAACTTCCATTAAATTTTTAGCTTTTGACCAATTTGTTGTTTTGTTTCAGTGATTCAATGTTCTAAAATTGGTGTAAATAATCAATTTGAAGTAGAACAATTTTTTAAATTTAATATAGGATGTAAAAAACAAAAACGCATATCTGCATGTAAAAATATTGAATAAAATCATATAAAATAAAATAAAAATAAAATAAATCTGAACAAAAAATATATTAATGTAAATAACATAAATTAAAATAAATGTATTAATTTAAATAAAATAGAAATAATAATAAATGTACTAATGTGTAAATAAAATAAACGTAAAATGTTCATGTAAAAATATTCAAAAATCTAATTCAAATCAATAAAAGCAAGTGGTTTTCTATTACGTATCACAAAAACATATTTCAATTCGAATTCTAACAGTTAAGGCAATATGGTACCATCTTCACAATTTTTTTTTATTTTTGATGTTTGATATTTTCTTTTAATTGTATTTTATAAAGGCTAATATTTAAAAAATAATTTCAAACAAAAAATTTTAAATTTGTTGCAAAATGTTTGTAAAATTTAAATTTTTTGAACTTTTTAAATCATTTTTTTAAAATTCTAAGGCTTTTTTAAAGAAGTCTCTTATCTTTCAAAAGTTTGTTTCCAATCACCTGATAATATAGTACATAAAACCGTGCATGCGATTTTTTTTTTCTGCTGCTGCTCGGATGTTAACGGATCAACGAAAAAAAAATGAAATAACTAAAACAATATGAACTGAAATATTTTATTTAGGAAGGCATGGTTCGAGAGTTATAAAAAAACCTTTCATTTAATGGTTTTCACGAATTTTTGGTTGCCCTTATGTTTACGCATTATGTAAAACATTTTTTAAGCTTAAATTGCCACAAAATCTGGTAATTTAATTTTTTTAGATACAACTTTAAGTATTCTTGAAGGGATTTTTGAATGCTGCACCTCCTTCAATAATTGGCGCTCACACATGAATTTTTTACAGGTATGTAAGACTATATATATATAATAAAAGTTGGTATGGGATTTGTGATAATATAATTGGTGTCAGTAAATTACCTCTTTTAATACATATTTCAGTTTACTTTAAGAAATACATAAAATCAAAAATAAACTATTTTTTTGAAAATTAAGTATTGCTTGGATTTAAAAAAACAAATTTTGTTAGAAGTAATATGGGATTAACTCTGAAATTTTTGAGATGCGCTCAGGCGAGAAACTACAAAACAAAAAAAAATCAACGGTATAATTTCAAAATACAAAGTATTTAAACACAACATACGACTTTTTACTGACTTGTTTCAAGCTGTTTAGAGCGCAATAAATTTTAGACAGAAGAGAAAATGGAGTTGATGCCAGAACAATATCCTGCTATGATTTTCTCTGATTTTAAAGCTGGGTTAAATCAAAAGGAATGCGTTCAACGGCTGCAATTAGCATTTGGTGATGAATCTCTATACCATGCTACTGTATTCTTATGATTTAAAAAAAATTTACAGTGGTCACAATTCTTTTCAGGATGAAGAGCGCACAGGAAGGCCGCGGTTGGCAGTAATCCCAGGATAATGTGTCTGTCATACGAAAAACGTCTATGAATGATAATCACTGTACCTACCAAATGATACAAACGGAACTTAATATTGGATCCGCCGCCATATACAAAAATCATTCATGAAGAATTACTTATGAAAAAAAGTAGTTTGCCGTTGGGTTTCCCATAGTGTAACTGAGCACCAAAAAGAGGAGTGTGTTTGAATTAGTAAAAAAAACCACCTTGAATTCCGAAATGAGGGTGTTCACCGCATCATTCGTAAAATTTTTGACGTTCCAACACGTCAAGATAGCAATGTATGTCATTTTCTTCAGAAGTACGGGATTCGTGAAAGCCATCAATTTTTAAGGACAGAAGACAGTGATAGTAAACTGGTATACCACTAAATGTCTTCCAGAAATTTTCCCAGAAGTGAATATTAGGGGACTAATGCTTCACCATGACAATTCATCTTCCCATACAGCCGTACTAACTTTGCAGTTTCTTAAGTAAAAAGAAAATTAAGTGAGAGACAGGACATCCACCTTATTCTCCAGATCTATCTATGTGTGACTTTAAGGTTATTTTTTAATCTAAAGAAGAACTTACGTAGACGTTGGTTTCATTCAGAAGAAGAGTTTAATGTAGCTATAAACGCATTTTTCATCAATTCAAGAAATGAATGTGTCTTGAGGTATTTAATATGTACAAAATCAGTCTACAAAAGTACATTGAGGCTGGAGGAGACTATTTCGAACATTCCTAAAATTTTGCAAGTATAACTAAGAACCTAGGAGTATCTCACAAAAATTTCAGAGTGGACCTCGTAATAGGAACAGTTAAAAATATCAAAGCATTTTTCACAATAGAAAAGAAGCTTAGGCATCTTAAATAAAGGTTAATTTGTCTTGCTCATACAAATAATTTTCCATTTTTTTGTCATTTTGAGATGTAAATAAAAATGAACACACATAAGGTTTATCATAACTTGTTTAATTTTTTTTTCTCTAAGAGATTTCAAATTGGTGAAATTGCAGAAAAATAAACAAACATTAATTTAGGCTAAAGTAATTTGCTGTTATTTTTTGACAGATTTTTGTCATTTCAACCATACCGTGTCTCCATAATTGTCCTTATTTTTATGAAAATAAAACATTGAAGTGGAGCAAAAATTTAAAATGTTTTTCAATGTTATATCATAATAATATAGTTTTTATATATAAAAGTAATGTTTATATCAAACTCCTTGTACTTTGTTAAAACAATATAATTTGTTCAAAATTTTAAAAAGTCTATGGGGGAAAATATGCATTATGATGCAAGATGCTGTATTAAATGTAGACGTACGTTAAAAACCTACATTACGTCTGCGGGACACATATGTACGCCGGTGAAACTTAAGGGATTAAAAAAATTACACATTTCGCTAACATATCGTAATGCGTTTTAAAAATAATATAAAATAATTGCTTCCAGATTTGATACACATTTCAAAACTACAAAGTAGATTATAATTACGATTCAAACAATTTAAGTAATGGTTTCAGCTGCAACGTTTTCAAGTGTATCCTGTAGAAATAAATTCACGTGAGTGATAATTATTTGGCCTAAAAATACACAAGCGACTAACACAATAATGAAAAGAAAGCTCAACTCACACTATTGCATTTATTCATTCTCCATAATATTTATTTTGAGGTTCCTTCATAGGTATAATCTATTGCTTCTCAAAGTTACAATATTTGCGATACAATATTTTTAATTATAACTTTCACTGCGCCTTCCCATGCAGTAGCAAGGTAATTAATTCAATAATACTATACATTGCAGCTAAAGGTACAATACGACAATAACCTCTGAAATGTCATCGGCGTATATAAATGTCTCGCTCAGCCAAAGCGTCAATTGCCAGGGCGTATACATACGTCTTTTTAAAGTACGATCTTTTCTGTGCTCTAATATTCATAAAATTATTCCGAAGGATTTGGAATGCAATACAAGGATCTTTGCAATGCTTGAGAAGGATTTATTTATTTCATATTATTTGTTTATTTATTTCTTTTCTCCCCTCCCTCCAGTACATCATATACGCGCCCTACGAGGAAAACAGGCGGCATTGCGAAGCGAATCGCGTAACTTTTAGTCGGTAGTTAAGGGATTAATTATAAACCATATTATTTATTAAGATAAGTGTTTATTTTTGTGTATAACTTTACATATAACAATCCCATGGGGCCACTGGTTAATATGAAACTTGTTCTTAATTTTTGAGTACTTTATATTAATTATAAAAAATAAACATTGTGCGGTACTGATATATGCATAAGTGTATTATATTAGTGTAAATATGTATTTTATTTTTTTATGTCAGAATCTATTTTTTTTTGTTTAATTTCAGTAAATAAATTATTTTTTAATTATCTTTTGTTTTTGTCTTTTCAATATGCTCGCGCTCCTCTCCTAGAGTTCCCACGCCCTCTTAGGGGAGCATGCCCTACAGTTTCAGAAACACTGGTCTAACCTGTTTTTCTCTGACTAAAAATAAAAGTTAGTTTTAAAAGTTTTGTTAGGATTCAATTGATCTGTTCATGCGGGTAATTGGTCTAAAAAACATCTCGCTATTGGAAACTGCTTAATCAGAACAAAGAGAAGTCATTCAAAGAAAATATTTTGCTGGAATAATCCTCAAATAAGTTTTTAACTAGTTCTATGTTTGTTAAATTATTTAAGGAATTTGAAAACTACTTGGTATAACAAAAATAATACTTTAATTCTAATATAATTATCAACTAGTTTCATATTTTCCCCATATTTGAAATGATCGTCTCCATATAAATCCCGTTAATATTTGTCGAGGAAGCACTTCAAAATGAAACTGTATAAAAGAAACAATTTTTTCTTGTAATAAGAAAATAATTTATGCATTTTAAATAAAATTATGACCAGTTATGTTGAAAAATATAAAGCTGAGAATCTTGTTAACTGATACGTTTTTAAACATTTTTACATCAATACTATGTTTTGTATTTTTCATGTCGGTTGATTGATTATTTATTTTGGACTTATTCTGAAGCACCACGAGAGTTATTGACAAAAAATCATAATTTTGAACCATTATCAAGTAATGAGTGATCAAGTAATCACTTTAACACTTACCCTGCACCATCCAGATAAGTCTGAGCCCAAATATATTTAAATCTCATCAAACTTTCGAATGGTGGTCCTTTACTGGGATCAAGGTACGATTTGATAGAAACATTGCTGGATCATAATTCATCAAGCTCTAAAATTATGAAACTTTTGCTAATTTCAGAGAACAAGAATAAAAGAAGCATTTTTTAAATTTTTAGAAAATATCTAAGGTATGAATGTTTTAACGTATTGAAAGATGAGTCAACATTAATCTAAAGTTCTGGAAAACAAATTAACGAATAATATATATTTAGAGTATAAATTTAAGTTTTCTTAAATTATTTTTCTTGTTAATTGCAAGTCTTAAAAGCCTTATTCAGAGAAAGGTATGAAATGCAAATCGAAGGCTGATATTTCCATTTTCTCCGAAAATTTTTCAGATAACTGTAAGGTAGAGTAATTGTAAATATAAAGAAGAAACTACGTTGTATTAAAAAGTAGTTTATATGAAGGAACATAGACACTCAATAATATTAAACATATACAAGGATGAAAAATACTGATACAGATATAAAATTTTGTATTGCGAAAAAAAATTTATTAAACATTTTATCCTTTGTTTTTTAAAGCTGATTTTGAAGATAAATTATTTATTAGGGAGTCATAATTGTCTGTATTGACTTTAAACTTATTACAATGATTGGTATTAACATGTTTCGTTTGCTAGTGGGAAAAATAGAACATGCTTCTCTCCTATTTTCTATAGAGATTTGCGTCTACAGTCGATTTAATAAAATCTGATTTGTATGACTGAAATGTAGCAGATATAATTTTCGAATAAGAATAGACTTTATCTCTTCAAACACAATCAACTTGTACCCCAGCTTAAATTCCAACAGAAATATAGAATCCCTTTATCATCTCTATTAGTTTAATCAACACAAATGATATAATCCACTTAAGGTATCCGACTACCCTAAAATTGTGAATTTTGCAAAACATTGACTTTTTTTTAATGATTTTGTTTTATGAGCCATCTTATTAGCTTTATAAAAATACAAAGTTCCTCATTTTCCGTTCACTAGAACAAAAACTGCAAGTGTTTTAGTAAAAGCAAATGTCATTAATTTAAAACACGTTTTACTTGAAATGTGATTTTTTGAAAATAATCAAACGGGGTCAATGATTGCTAAAAAAGTTTAGAACATAATGAACTGAAATGTTTTCTGTAAGTTCTGTATAATAGTAAAATTGTTTTAACATTCAGATTTATCAATCGCTGTTTTTTATTACAAAATTTACAGTCCCTTATGTAAATATAATCACTGTTTTTTTAACAAATTTCATATAATAACTGAGATAAAGTGCTCTAGTTTTTGTAAAAAAGAAAATATCTCTTATTCTGAAGGTCAATTCAAAAATGAATAATATAGCAACACATTAGATCGAAAAAATTGAACATTTGTTCATAAATTTTTGGTACAGAATGGACCACATTTATGCTATTTTTTGTCAATTTTTACCTATTTTTTCCCCATTTTAATAATAATAAAATATTTTTCTCTTCTCAATTTTAGCACATTTCTCTTAAAATGCACTAAACAAATCTAAAAATAACAAAAAAATCCTCCTAACTCCTTTAAAAAAAAAAAAGTTGTCGCACCCAGTCGGATACCTTAAGAGTTTTATGTCCAGTTAAACTAGTGGATTCAAAATGGACATAATTTTTTGGTATTCAACGCGGAATTATGAATAGAAAAAATTAAAAATCTTTGTCATATAGTCAGTCCATAGGGTGTGAGGTGTATATTGACAAAAGAAAGAGAATATTATATTAGAAGTATTAGAATCGGGAAAATTTCTTGTACTTCGAATCGTAATAAGATAATTTTATTCTGAAATTTACACATATACATGTATATATTGTGGTTTTTTTTAAAATAAATATTTTATACTGTATATACACTATCTGGCCAAAAGTATCCGGACACCCAGTGGTATGGACTTAGAGCGTCCTGAGGCACATATTAATGATGTTGGTCCCCCTTTTGCATGGATGACAGCCTGCACACATTTGGGAAGACTTTCCACCAATTTTTGATAGGTGACCATAGGAATTACCTTCCAGGCGTCCATCATAGCTGAAGTGAGTGCTTGCAGTGAGGATGGTCGATTTGGCTGGCTAAGTAATCTGCGCTGTAATTCGTCCCAAAGGTTTTCTATGGGATTTAAATCGGGTTTTGAACACCCAGGCCAGTTTTGAACACCCATTTCGTCAAACCACGTCTATGCAAGCCTCGATGTGTGAATGGAGCAGTTATCCTGCTGGAAGAGAGAAATGGGTCTTCCCCGAAATATTGCCACAGAGTTGGGGGAGTGCAGCATTGTCCAGGATGTCCACATACATCTCAGAGTTCATGTTTCCTATCCCTGGAACTAACGGACCCAGGTCAAACTACGAGTAAACACTTCCACACCATTATGCTTCCCCTACCAAACTTAACAGTCAGCACAATGCAGACACTAAAGAAACTTTCGACGGGCATCCGCCAAACCCAGACGCGTCCATCCGACTGCCAGACTGTAAAGCGAGATTCATCACTCCAAAGAACAGTTTTCCACATGTCCACAGTCCAATGACGGTGAGCTCTACACCATTGCAATCGATGCTTCGCATTCTTTGGAGTGATGTTTGGCTTGTGAGTGGCTGCACGACCATGGAATCCCAAGTTTTTTAACTCTCGACGGACAGTCCTGCTGCTAACACTAATTCCTGATGAACTTTGAAACTCCTGAGAAATTTCAACCAATGAGGACTTGCGATTTTGTTTCACTACCCTTTTCAGAGTTCTGCGGCTGCGTTCACCAAGTATTTTCGGCTTAACGGTTCATTTTTCTGCCGTTTCACTCTGCCTCGACGTTTCCACTTCACAATTACATCACTCACAGAAGATTTAGGCTTCTGTAGAATGTCCGCAATCTCACGAACTGATTTCCCACAAAAGTGGCATCCCACTATACTGCCACAATCTAACTCACTAAGCTCCTTTGACTTACTCATTGCCTCACAAACGCATAAATACAATCTGACAAACCACTATCAACACTTTTATAGCTTTGAATTACGAATCAAATTGCGTCACTCGCCAGAACCACTTTTTAAGGGATGTCCGGCTACTTTTGACCTGATAGTGTATATATATATATATATATATATGCTGATGGCGTTGTAAAACTTTTTTCATTTCCATCGCAAAAACAAGTTATTCAATATATTCAATTCATTCAATGTCATTCAATATAAAGGCAAGCCAATGAAGTCTTCATGTTAGTTGAAAACTGATAAGTATTTTTGCAGCATGTAAGACAAGCCTCAAAGAGATAAAAGTTGTCTCATATTCTCTTTGTTCAAAAATAAGAAAATTAGACCAAATAACTGACGATTATGAGTTTTGTACGCATGGTATACAGAAAACAGTTAACCCTCTCGCTGCGCATCCCGTGCTTTCCATGAATAATGTAGATGAAGCAAAATTTGTCTAACCCGTGATTTCCGGGAGTATGTATTTTTCCGACTATTTAGCTTTTAATATATATAACCCGTGCTCTTCAAGTTTATTTTTTCATTTATGTGTTTATATTTATATCTTTATCATCTTATTCTATATTTCAAAATAAGAACTCTTTTTTTTTATCAAAAAAAAGTTTTTGTATATTTTAACTCTAAAATGTGGATTTGAAATACGTATAAAAATACACATTTTCTTTACCTACTTTGTAACTACGCAGCGAAAGGGTTAAGGAAGGAAACCATGGTTGATACTTTAAACCAAACAGAAAATTACCCTAATTTAAAATGCAGATGGCCTGTCTTTAAAAGGTTAAAAAAAATCTGAAATTCATACGAAAATGTTTTAAAATTTGCAAATACCCAGTGCCAGCTGCTTTTCCCTTCAAATAGAAAATCAGTCTCCAGTCAAGACCGGACATTTACAAGAAATCACTGGGAATAAAAAAAAACGATTTCTCAGAAAAAAAGGGAAGCATAAAAGCGATTAGGGAGGGAGAGAGAAATGCCATTAGTCTGGAAGAAAATGTTAATTTTATTGTTCTTTGTGTTCTTTTTTCCTCCTCATAACAATTGTCTTTTTTTCTCTTAAGCCTAAGATAAACTTCAGCGCAAAATAAGTGTCAGCTGTCTTGTAAGGAAGTCTCTGTATGTATTGAACTTTTTTTCTGTAACTATTCGTATCATAAATAATACATGCATACAGCATATCTTACTAACGCTATAATAATAAATAAAACCGTATCATAGATAAGGCGAATCAAACCCTTTTTATGGATATATGACTCTATAATTTAACTCGTATGATAAATAACAACACTTTTTATTAAATACATAATTAGTCATACATCCTTCAAAAATCAACTGCAGTGCATAAATGACGAAAAACGATTTTAAATGTACAAAAAGTATTTTAATGTTATTTTTTGTGACATTTTATAGACTTTCCTGTAAGTCACAAATCATGCTTATAAGAACTTCAAGGAATCATTCTGTGAGAAAATAAAAAGCGATAGAATAACCAATAGAAGACACAATTACAATATATGAGATATACAAACACATACAAGAAAACCAAGAAATCCCTCCTGTCATGCGAAACGAAGATGGAGAAATCTGAATCCGAAATCAATTTGGAATTTAGGAGAAATGACATTATTGGAGTAGAAAGAGGAATAATATCTACTTTCACATATAGTAATGAATTGTTCCTTTCGACAATATATGCGTTTTAAATCATTATTAATTTTTATCTGAATAAGCATAGCAATCACAATTTATAGAATATATATTGATTTAATTGTTTTTTTGCTCTGAGAAATAACTATTTTCTATATAGTAACTTCAATACTTATGTAGAACTTTTAAAAAAATGAAGCTTTCATTTTATTCAAATGCTGTAAATGTTGTCAGCAAACCAGGAATAAGCATCAAGTCGATCGTGACCAACCGATGGACCACCCACGACATTTTAGGGTGAACGCTTGAAAATTAGCAGTTAGCAACTATATAGCGAAATAGTCAAGGTTCGCTGACAGTCTTCTGCTGACTATACCTACGAGTACTAACTTTAGATGAAAATGTTTTATTTTTGTATGTATTTCGTAATTGTTTAATAATAATTGCATCTTTTTTTATATTATTGTACTTACGGCTATTATTTTTATGTTTGTGTCGAAATCAGGTGGCATAAGAAACAACAAACCATAATATCAATATTATTATGTTTTTTATCTTGCATTTTGTTTTAAATACGGTTTTAAAAGTGTGAGTTGGTACTTTTTCCTCGGTACTTCCGTATCCTGGAAAAGTATGATCACGCCGGATTTTAACAATTACCTTTAATTTAACCTACTACAGCAAGGAATTTCTTTTTAGTTTAAGGTGGGAGATACCGGTTTATTCTTCACTCGTTAATGTCTGCAAGCCATCAACTCCTTCAAAATATAAGAGCATTGAATACGTGTGTTCCAGGTTCAATTGTAAAAAAAAGGAGGGTACACGTTATACGATGTGTATGCCTAATTGTTAAAAAATTAGCTTGAAAGCATAGGGACACGTTGTACACCTGATTTTACGGTACATTAATTAATAATTTCTGTTCTCACAGAGAAACAATATTAAGGTATCCGACTGTGCTCGAAACCGTGATTTTACAAAAACGTACAAAAGAATATTCTTTTTTATATTGAATGTATCTCATATGGAATAGAACATACACTTATAAAAAAAATTTTTAGGAATATTATTATAAAAAAATACTTCAATATTTTGTCAAAAAAAAAATCTTATAAATACCTTTTTTTTCAAAACATTCTCCTTTTATGAAAAATGCTTAAATTATAATACTATTATGCTTATATATAACTAAGACTTCTTCAAAGGACACGAACTACGACCTTTCCAGAATTCACATTACTTTCAGAGTTACTAACTATTTGTGTGTGTGTGAAATAATTATCAGTGTTTTGCTGTTAAAATTTTTCCACTCTGATGTATTAAAATATAGATAAATCCACTTCTAAATTATATATTTCAAAAATCCTAGTTCAGGCTCTGTACAGAGGTCTGAGGTATATACAGGCAAAATATGTTTTTTACAGAAGAATTTTCCATAAAAGACGAATATTTGGAAAATAAATAATTCTATGTTCATTGTTTGCCAAAATGTTGCGTATAAATTATTTTTAATTGTAATAATATTCTTAAAGCAATTTCATACGTGTATTCTAATCTAAATGACCCTAAATATTAAAAAAAATGTTCATTTGTCTGCATTTGAAAAATCACCGTTCCAAACGTAGTCTGATACCTTAATCATTTTATCCGGGCAAAAATTTGAAATATAATTCAACATGATAATTTCTCTCACCCTCTTAAAGGAAATATGCAGGCGTTTTGCTAATAATCTTTTTCTTGTTGGATATAAATAATTCTGTATTTTTTACTTTCGATAACTATAAGACCATAAACATTTCATTTAAAAAAATTTCCAATTAATGTACTTAAGGAGAAATAATCTTGGATATCAAGTATTAAGAAAACTAAAAAGAAATTTATTAGAATCTGGCCATACACATTGCCACCTTAAACTTATCCTATGGGGGAAAAATCGTTCAAAGGGTTCAAAAATATATTTTAATTCAAAACCACATAATAACTTTATATTTTTTACTTTATGAACACTTAGAGATTTAGATCATTTTAAAAAATATTAAAAATAGTAGGTTTCAAATCAAAGACGTATCTAAACTAAAATTTATGAGATGAAAAAAATGTATACAGTTTTCAAAATTCCTATAGAGTATTTCATTCATATAAATGACATTTTTATACCTCTGAAAATATTTCTACTTTTGACAAATGGATTTCTTCAAGCACAGCTTTTGCGAATTGATTTTATGTATATCATTTCAAAACTATTGTATTTCTAAAAGGATAGTAATTTTGATTAAGTCTACTCAATATTTTATTTTTAATTCATATGTTTTCCTTGGAAATTCAGTACTGAATCCAAAAAAGGGTTTTATACCCGTATTTACTCAAAATCTACCTTAAAATGCAATAAATTTAGAAAAAAATTAAGCATTTTTGTGAGTTTAAAATAAATATATTGTGACCGATCTCTCTCTTTCAGAAAATGAATAATGTAAGAAAGTTAATTTTTTTTTGTGAATACGAATATCAGTAACCAGATTTCGATAATACTAAAATATATGTGTAAAAAATTTTTTTTCAATTAGATTTTTCATTACTGCGGTAATATGTGTTACCAAAGCAAAATAAAGAAAACTTAACAAATAGTATTCAAGTTAAGAGGAAGATACTTTAAGCCTTTACCAACCTTCATCATTTCAAATTATACCAAATGAAGATTTCAAGATTTTTGAAGTGAAACTTCTTTAGGAGCGAGAGTGGATAAGTAATTTGCCGAATTTTGCATTAGGGTGAAAAACTGAACGGAAGTTGTCGTTCTCCCCATCCTTCCGAATCGTCGCCATGGGAAGAAGATAGCAAGCGGGTGGAAAAGGAAGTAGGGGACACCACGTGACTTTCTGAGGACAAACTGCTTCATTTGCAGTAAGTGCCTCAGAAATTGGCGAAATATGTGCAGCTTATTACACCATGGAAAATGGACAAACACTCTCCTCTTGGCATGTATCTATATATCACCAGGTATTTCTGTCGCAAATGTTATCATCCATAAAGTTTTAATGCTGTACACAACAAAGGTTGCTGCAATCATTGGATTCGATGATGATAAAAAACCAATTATCTTAACTGGAGACTTTGATGTTAATTTTGCTTCAGAAGAAGCAAAGCCACTCATGGAATTCTTGGAACGGACGTTGAATTTGAAAATGAATACTGATGCTAGAGAAGGAACAACAACAATGAAAATAAATTTTACATACAATGATTAAAACAATTAAAACAATTTTGAAATTAATTTTACATATTATATATTGCTAAGGAAATGAAATAATATTAAATTTGCATTAAGGTAAAGTAACAGATATCAAGACCTTTCACAATTCATGCCTTGGTTTAAATAATAGAATATAAAAGCAGAAAATCATAAATGGGGAAAAATATAATAATATCACCAGAATCTTGAGTAGTGTGTGTGAGCGCACGCCCACATAATTTCTGCAATTTACAAAAGGATTGAATATATAATTTAAATGTACTAAATTTATTTTTTTATTTAAATTCATAATCGTACACATTATAACTCCTGCTAATTTTCAAAAATTAACATTTTATATTTGTAGTCCTCATATTTTGTTTCAATTTTTAAAGACATATTATGACACAGAAAAATAAAAATAAAATGAGATGTCACATTTTGTCTGAGAAGTATAAATGATATGTTTCACTTAAATTTTTTTCTTATAAGACAACTAATTAATCTATTAATTATTTTCAGTTTTAAAATACAGATTGATTCAAAAATAACGGGAACAAATTCAGAACGTTATAATTTTTTAAAATTAAGTTATTGGTGTAAAATTTCCAGTGTACTTTCCTTTAGATATGTGGATTTTATGTAAACTATTAAACCAAGCCAAAAGAGTTTTCCCTACCATTTTGGGGGGTATTTTTCCAACTTTCTCTTTGATTGCTTTTTAAAGCTCTAGGAAAGTTATTATTATTCTCTTATTTTACGTCTATTTAATTTTTTTAGTATCCCCATAAGAAACAATCGCAAAGAGCACACTCAAGCGATGTTGGTGGCTATTTCTCAAAATGAAGAAAACTCATAGTTTAATCTTTCAGCAATTTTATATTTGATTTTGCAGTATGGCTTGGAGCAGAACCTTGGTATGAGTAAAACAAGGTTTCCTTGAGAGTAAAGACGTTTACTTTCTTTGATCTTGTGCTTCATTACTTAATTCTAAAAGTATTAAGCATCAATTTTAGACTTTGGTTCTACAATAAATGGTCTTGGAGAAAACATTGTCATTCATGACATAACACCTAACGACCAACTTGCTATTTATAAAACAGTCGACAGTTTTCGCGCGAAATACATTGTTATCTTTGTTTTGACAGACACCGATGACACATGAAGCAATGCTTCATCAGAAGTTATGTTTTGTGTGTCTCCCTTTGCGTAACGTTAAATACAGAAGGGAAGAATGTTTTCTACGTTTTTCTACGGTCTTTACAGACATTTGATGACACATTAGTTTATTCACTTCTCTTAGCCAATTTTCTTTTTCTGACACCAAATTGTCGACTGCTATACATTTAGTACATTTGCTAAAGTTCTTTTACGCAAAGAGTTTTCGACAGCGATAAGTTTTTAACTTAATTTTTTTTTTTTTTGCCAAGAGTGCTTTTTTTGTCCAATTTTTCTTTCCCTGTAGCTTTTGATTGCTTGTCAAATTTTAATTCATTTCGAAGTTCAGATAGTAATTCATTAGAAAAATGTATTTTTCTCATTTTTAAAAGCTTTATTGATAACAGAATTTTGAGCAACCATCCTTCAAAAGCCTTAGAATTTCATTGCGGGTTTGAGGATTTTATTTTGGAGCAACAGTTTACTGCCACTAAAAAGTAGACCGATCATTTTAAAAATTCATTTCCTAAATAAAGCTTGTAATAAAGCGAAAAAATTTACCATAAATAGTTATATGTTTTTACAATGGTCCATCTTATTATGAATCAACCTGTAAAGGTGTTAGTTTCGAATTAAAGTTGTTGGTTATTAATTTAATTTAATTAATTGATTTTCATTTAGCGTGTGAAATATTTATTAATGAATTTATGATGTTTCTTGGTCAAACTACATGTTGCCAATTGCGTATAATAGGGAAGGGGGTTCTCGTGTGCGGATCCGCACCCCCCCTAGCCTTTGAATTTTTTTGGATAGTTCATAATCCTATGAATATACTATGTAAAATTCAATTGTGTGTTTGTTATTAAAAATAATATATTATTCAGTAAGGCTAATTATTTATTTAATAATTAATTTTTTATTGTTTCTGTTCAGAAAATCGACAAAATAAAAAGAATATGTTGCATGGCGTATTGGAGCACGATACCAAAATGGTGGACTTTCAACCCTGGACCACCCTCCCTTCTTGAAAATCTTTTGTGTACGCTACTGCAGGTTACGTAATATATATTTAAAAAAAAATGCTTTTTTTCCTTCAGCAAAAAATATTAAATATATAATCTTATTATGTTGAATTATAAAGCACGTTTTTTTTAAAATTATTATTAGCTTTACTTAATACTTGAGGAATTTAACATTAGGTTTCATTGCTTCACTTTCTTTGTGAGAATTGCTTCAAGGATTATTTTGTTAGAAATCTTTTAAAAAATTGTCTATTTTCTGTCTTTATTAGACAATTAAAATGTAAAAAACTATAAAGGGGAAGAGTAAGTTTAAGTCCTTGCAATGTAACATTTTTTATAATGTTTAATTTAATTTAATATATGCTTTTAAATCTAGAGCATTTTCGCTAAAATTCACAATTAATATACATCGATAGTATCTAATTCAACATATATTTTAGAAACTTGTTCCTTTTTTTCGAAAGAAGTTAATTTGGAATTGAGAAGATATTTATTTGTGTATTACAATAGTGTTTTGGTGAATCTTTCTTTTTTTATTCAATTCTGAGGGTATGTTAAGGAGAAAACACTAAGAATGTTGAACCACATGTTTTGCGTCTTTTATTTTTTTACCGAGTGATTCTCAAAGCTTACAGAATACGCTACACGCTTATGTAGCTAAGAGTTGCAAAATTTCCAAAATTGATAGGTTAATTAAATCTTATGGATCTTTCTGTTTATAATTATAAGCATTTTTTGAATGTTTCTTGTCATATAAAGTAAAGGTTGTGTAATTATACATTTATTGAATAAAAAATGCTGAGTAATATAAAAATATATATATTAGCTAAATTTATAAAAAAGTTCTTAAGGGCGCAGTGGTCTATTTAATAAAAATGTTTTAATGGCACTGTAGTTAAAGTAATAAAAAGCTTTAAAAAGTTCAGACACATTTTTATATATTTTTTTTTCATTTAAAAAGATTAATTACTTTATAAGAATCAGAAATTCAATAGGTACACACACTTAATTATGTATACGGATGATTTTCTCAATATTTCACAGTTAATATATTTGCATCGATGATTAATAATATTTTTGAAGGAATGTATGCCATTCATAAAATTTTTCTTCTATATGATTCTGAAATTGAAATTTATTTTAAGCCTATTGAGAAAGACAAATATGAATACTGAAAGATTTTTTAAAAAACAAAAATAGTTGGCAGGATCTAAATTGGTCACTGTTTATTGAGAACAGCATAATATATTGAACATATATTTTTAAATGTCTACAAATTATATTTTTATTCAACAAAACTGACTAGTGTTATTATACTGTATAAATATTATACTGTATAAATATTATACAGAAGTTATAATTATTGTATTAAAAGAATACATTTGTATGTTAAAAACGATTACTAAAAGAATACCAGTACGTAACTAATCTACTTGGTAAGAATCAGAAATTCAATAGGTACACACACTTAATTATATATACGGATGATTTTTTCTCAATATTTGTGTCCTGTACGTAATTAATCTTTTTTGCAGAAAAAACCTGTTATCTTTAAAAATCTCTTCAATCTGTTATCGGTTCTCTCAGACACATTCTCCAACACCATTGGTTTCTTAAGGCAAGGTACAGTCCAGCCCATACCCTATTTGGCGTCACGTGCCATAAGTCAGTCCCACAGATGATTCATAAATCGTCATGTTCCTCTGACGTAAAATACACAATCCTACGCATCTCTTATTCCCAGTAGTGGCCTATCCTTTCTGAACATATGTGTAGTAAAGCGACGTGTTAAACTTTGTAAGATTTTTGCTTGATGAACCAGGTAACACACAAAAAAGAGACGACAGAGAGATAGTAGTCAAAGGGGCTACGTTACAGGGGAGATACGCAGAGACACAATATAACACAAAAATGATGTAACTCCCAACATGCTTGCTACAGGACTCTACATGATAGAGAGTGTTCGAATTGTCGAGAATTTTATAAGATAGTTTCAAGTTATAGCGTTTTGTAGTCAGGTCAGCCATAGACTTTACTTCAAAATATTGAATATATCAAAAAGTATTGTTTAGTTCGAAATATCACGAGCTTCTATAGGGGCTGAGCATATACTCGAATTAACGAGAGATTCTAAGGTTTGAATTAGCGAGAGCTTATTTTAAAATGTGCTTAATTTTATAATATACCCATATACATCATAATTCACTTCCTTACAATTGAATTTTCCCGTCTTATTTTCTCAATAATTGAATTTTCATGTCTAATTTTTCAATAATTGTTAAACATTGTTAAATTGTATTTTAAATTATTATATTTCATACAATGAAGCAGCCATTGAGTGCTTAGAATAAATCACTAATTGGATCCCAGTTGTGAGTAATACTTTATTACACAATTTTCACAAAATACATCAAGTTGTAATGATTACTATAATGAAAGTAATCCTTATAACTCGAAGCAATTTTAATAATTCTAATTCTATTCAGTAGAAAATGTTTTAGTAATGACACTTAACCAACTTTAATAACAATCCTTAATTATCTCTAGTATTAACTTCTATAATTGATGTCCGTATAAGGCGGATAATTTTAATTTAAAGGTGAGATGACTGTCTGCAGTATTATTGATTTCTTTGAGAACATTGTTTCGCTTAGAAGAAATTAAAATACTAAATTTCGAATATTTTACATCTACTTTTACACCACGGATAAACCTTACGTTATGAATATGTTTTTCTTTAAAAATATTTAAAAATAAGGTGGAAATTACTGAAATATAAAAGTTTTTACTGAAACCGTTTAGTGGCTATTATCTTTCTTATACGAATTTTACTTGAATTCGATCTTTTAATACCTCGTCCAACCGTTGCTTTCAAATTGCTAAATGCTAGCAATGCTGTACATGTTTTTAAAATTTTTGTAATACTTTTCGCTGTTGTAAAATTGCTATATGGCATAAAATTGTAATGGCCTAACAATATTATATGTCAGGCGTTTTCGCCAGTCTGGAAATATTTCCAATCTGTTAAGACTGATGGAAAAAGCCAGTCAAGCAAATTATTTCCCTGTTCCGTGCTAAGCTAAGTGAAAAAAGATGGAGATAGATTAGAAAAAAATGCAGAGTATTGATGTCGACAACAATCTCATTTATATCCATTAATCTATTAAACGTCAAGTTTCACATTGGATACGCATAAAATTCTCGTTCATTGGATATACTTCTATGCATTATTACTTAAAAAGCTGATCCCATTCTTCTAGTAATAGTATTTCGTTCAAGGAAAGCTATTGTTTTTTAAAGTGTTTGGAATCAACAAGAAGGCAACCGTGTTATAATGCAAATATCCATTTTTTTCGCTGTTATTGACAGGTTTTTTTTAAAAAAAATAGGTATCAAATAATAAATATCTGAAAAAATTTAATTTTGTTTATTCAGGTATTCTTATTGAATAAACAATTTTTTTATAGTTATTTTTAGAGTATTTGCGATTATTGAGAGTACTAATTTAAAATGGAAAAAGAAATGCAAAATTTAAAATATTATTTTTTTACTTTGTTAAAGAAAAATATATTTGAAAGAAAAATTCCAAAATCAATTTATCTGTGTGTTATTATGACAAACAATTAAGACAGGGGAATATAACTTATAAAACGTTAATACCGAAGCTATGTAGAAGATAACGAACTAATCCGTAATTAGATTCATTAATTTTATGCAGTACAGTGCTTAATTGCTTAAGTTTACAGCAAGTGTTTCTTAAGCATAGTATTTTTCCTATGTTCCCTTTCATTTTATAATTAAATATTTGACCTGCATTTTAGATTGTGTTATTTTATCTTACGAATTTAAGAAAAATAATATACTTTTTTTAAATCTGAGTTCAAATTTCGTAAAACGTGAAGTTACTCAAATTATTCTTCAAAAGTAGTCTAATGAGAAGAGAAGAAATCTCATGGATGTAAATCCATTAATAGGTACTCTTAATAAATCCTTATGATCCAAAAAATACTTTGAAAGGAAAGATTTTTGCACTCATGAAAGAAAACACATACAGTAGTGTATAAAAGTAAATGTGAAAAAGGGGGGGGGGAGAGAAGATTCAAAATTGAACGTTAAGGAAATGGCTTTTCTAAATTTAAGTCAATGTTACAATTATAGGAAATAAAATTGTAGTGGCCTTGAAAATAAAAATTGAAATACTACAGATACTATATATATATATCGAGAGAGAGATTAAAATAATAATATATATTTAAGTTAATTCTTTACTGCAGATGATCAAAACTATTTAATTAACAGTTATATTATTATTATAATGATAAAAGCTGTTATCCATTGCTTTCACTGAGTATTTTATGAAGATATATACATTTTTTTTAAATAACTGTTTTGTAAGTCTTAGCATCAAACCATGGATTTATTGAAAAATATTCTTACAGAACTCGTCTCTTGATTTTTTTAAAAAAAAAAAAAAAAACAGGACTTTTAAATGTCTAAAGCAAAAGTAAATTTTTACTTTTGCAAAGCTGTAGACCCTACACACTCATAGTCAGTTTTTTCAAACACCTTCTCATCAAACGAAACATTCTTGCTTAATTACAAGTGTGCTAGTCCATTTGTTCAAAAATGGGAATTTTCTTTAAGTATATAATGCCTGAGTTATCTTTTTATAGAGTGGAGTTCTGTTAAACCTGCTATTAGCAGATCGCTACTCCAACGGAAAAAAAATGTTTGCCAAATTTAAATTCGATAATTGTAACAGATAAGAAACACGGTTTTTTCTATACCTGCGGTATTTCTTGCTAAATTTCCTTCAATTGTTAGGTCAGGTAGCCAACATTCCTTGGTAGATGAAATCACCTTCTATTTTATATCCCAGGCATGCTAGATTGAAAAGAGATCTGGCTCCCCAAAGAAATATTTGGCAGGCTGTAAGACAATTAATAGCAGCGCACGCCGTATGTTGTCTGGTATTATCTTGCTGAAAATTCAGTCCAGGTAACTGCAAAAGTAACAGTAGCAAAACAGTTCTCAGAATGTCTTTGACGTACAACTGTACTGTAAGTGTGCCACAAATGACGACCAAGGGGGTGTGGATTTCAAAAGAAACGGCACCCCAGACCATAACTAATGGTTGAGGGCCTGTGTGGCATGCATTAGTGAAAGCAAGATCAGCACGCTGCCTTAGTTATCTTCAGACACGTCTTCGGTGATCGTCAAGACACAGTTGGAAGCGGGATTTGTCGCTAAGAACTGTATGACCCCAGTGAGCATTATTCCAAACAGGTCTAGTCAATCACCACTGTAATCCGCATTGACGCTGTGCAGGCGTGAGTGGCAAGTGGCGTAACAGTCTGTACGAGCGTATATAAATTTCGCTCTATCAGCGGTCTGTGGATGATCATTGTGGACACTCGTGTGCAGAGCGTACGTCTAATGGTTGATAACGGTGAATCAAGCACTGTGATAGTTGATCTGGCAACCAATCTGTTCTTCCGGTCTTCTGCGGCCCTAAGTCGACCGCTACCATAATAACGCTGAAATCTGCCATATACCACGTATTCTACCCAGCATATTATAACGGCCACATCGCTTCAACCCATACGATTAGTCATTCTCCACTTGTCCAATCTGCCTCTTTCCAGTTCAATGTTATGACTTCTTTCAAACTCTGATAGTTGCTCGTAAAGAGCTGGAATCCGGCGGCGAGGCATTTTTTCAGTTGTTGAAAGGTATTCTAAATCACAATGCAAAAGAAATTTTGACATTCACATTGAAAATCACTTCTTATATGCACTGTAGCTCCAGCTGTTTATTCATTGCATACCAAATTTTAATCAGTACTGTAATTTTCAGTACAAATGACTTTGCATACGAAATTTCATTACAATCGGGCAACTCCTTATTTGTGCATCGTTTTTTATTTTGGAATGTATATGTATGTATACCTATGTAGAGATATATCCCTATATTTACAGATCTTCAAATCTTTAATATGCGACTCTTAATTTTGTATTCTACTTCTTTTTTTGTTCATTAACAGGTATTTTCACTGGAATTTCCCTTGAGGGAAAATTTTCACAAAACCCATTCTCAGCAAATTTCTACTTAACAAAAAAACATGTCTGCTAACTTTCAAGTCTGCATGTTTAATAATTCAGGAGATTTCATGTGAGTGGGCGAAAATACAGAAAGATTTTTTTGAATTTTTCAAATGCGCAACACTCACCATATATATATATATATATATATATATATATATATATATATACAATATATATATATATATACAAATGAGGAAAAATAACTGTACAAGACAAAATAGTTTTACTTCATTTAATTCAATATCACAGGTTAATGAAAGCGAAACAAGAGTCATTTCAAAAGTAAAATTGTTACATTCATAATGATTGTTACTACTAGCGTTTTGGACGCAAGTAAGCAAAAGTGCATGTTTTGTGTCATACAGATACCAAATATCAGTTTGTGGGAAAGAATTATATGCCTAATGCACCTGAGTTGTAGAAACAGGGACACTTAATGCTGGTTTTGGATGACACTGAAGTTTTTCAAAAATGAAGTCTTATTCCTGCTCAATTGGAAATAGATTTGTAGATATACTAGGAAGGAGACACGTGAACAGTCTATACAGCATGTTGGCTTACAACTGTTATATGAGTTCATATATTATCCTGTTGGAATGTAAATCCCTTAAATAAAGTTTATATACGGAATAGTAACTGATTCACCGGAGTGACGTAAAAGTTTGCAGACAAGGTGAGTGGCATAACCAAGAGAGATTGCTCTTGCTATCAGCCGGAAATTTCACTTTAAACCATAACTTCAAATGCTGGTACAGTACTCTAGGTCGCAACTGTTAGGTTTTTCAGAAGTTCCACCTAACTATCTTCTAACCAAAATAAGGTCACTATTACCAGCAATATAGAACTAGGATTCGGCAGACAACCGAATAGATCCTTATTTCACCCTGCAGTTATCCCGAGCTTGACACCATTGAAAATGCAAACCGAAATGGTTTGAAGTCAGTGGAATGCGCGCTACAGGATGTCTGGCTCAGAGCTTTGCTTTATGTAAGCGATATTTAACAGTTTGTTGAGTCAAACTGCACCTTGCAAATCTGCTGCAGAAACAGTACATGTTTGTAGTCATTCAATGAACACCCTGAACTTCCTTTTTAATAGTGCTACTGGTCATCCGAAATCTGACCTTCATGAGGTACCTTACCCAGACTTCTGTTGTCAAAAATCATGCACAGATAATGCATTCCAGTCAAGTCATACATCATTATTGCGGAAGGAAATCCACTTTTTACTAGCACTAACACATAAACGTGTTAAAACTCAGTGGCCTGTTGAAAATGGCTTATTCATCTTAATACAGGCATTCTTGGCAAACATCAATTCATAGCGTCAATTATCAACGATAATAATCTTTCACAGAAGTCACCGCAAGTATTTAAAGTAAATGTGATGCTCATTTTTACACATAGCGAAGCTTCTAGCGTCACATTTAAGTGCCTAGCTCGAAATTTTAATTAACGGCATCTTTCAGATGTATATTAAAAAAGCTTATAACTTGTCTATCCGCGAATCTTCTACTAATCCTCTTGGGTAAAATTATTCGTATTACATTATTTATACGAGGGCTGTTCAAAAAGTATCGAGACTGAATTTATTATGCAAAAACATACATACATAAACAGGTTTTGAGTCAATCTCCTTCGAAATATGCTCCATTGGCAGTAACACACTTGGCCCAACGATGTTTCCAGTCCTCGAAACATTTCTGGAACTCAGACTTTGGGATGGCCTGAAGCTGCTGTGTCGAATTCTGTTTTATGGTTTCAATGTCCTGAAACCGGTGTCCTTTTAAGGTGTTCTTGATCTTGGGAAAGAGGAAAAAATCAGGAGATGTTGCCAGTCGTTGGAATTGCTTATCCTCAGTGAGGAGACGCGGCACAAACTTTGCAGACACTCGGCGCATGTTCAAGTCCTTTCTCAAAATTTCATCACATGATCCTACGGAAATGTGACACTCCTGTGCAATTTCTCGGACTGTTAAACGACTATCAGAGTGCACCACAGCCTTCACTCGTGCAATCTTGTCCTCAATGCGAGAGGTGGATGGGCGTCCAGAACGGGGATCACTGTTCACTGATTGACGACCCTCCTTGAATCGTCGGAACCACTCGAAAACCCGAGCACAACTCATCTCCAAATGCTGTTTTCATCATCTCGTAGGTTTCGGTACCCGTTTTACCGAGCTTAAAGCAAAACTTGATACAGATTCGCTGATCAGTGTTTTCACACTTTTTCTTTTTTCGACGAACGCACGCAAACACTCCACGTGAAAGAAGTCAGTGTGACTGAACGGCGCGCTGTACAGACCTGCCGAATTTTGTGAGACAAGGTGAAATATGCACGCGCATGATGCACACAGTCCCTCCGCTAGGGGTTTTCTGGAATAAATAGAATAAATTCAGTATCGATACTTTCTGAACAGCCTTCGTATGTTACTTGAAAGCCTATGGATTTAATTAACCCTATTGAAAGGGTTCTTATTGAATGTACTCTCTACTTTTAATTGTGTTGGTTGATTAATTAAAAGTATTATTTTAATTGTGTTAAACGTACTACGGCTTCTCGAAGCCCTAAACACTAACAACCAGAGGGTTGTTACAAGCTTAAAATAGAAAACTCCTTCTTTTAGGGATATTTTTCCATCTGTGTATGAAAAATGCACATATAAACGCTTTTATGATAGCTTATTATTTTTTTCCATATACAACATTACAATGTGTTCTGAAAATTTTGTAAACAGTTTTGATAGAGTGAACCTTTTAATTTATTTCCCGGTCATTTAACATTTGAATTCACAGATAATAGTAAATTTAAATAATGATTTACATAATAGTATTTGAAACTTAAACTTTCTTGTTTTATTCAAAAACACGCAGTCATTAGTCGTTTTATTTGATAGAAGTTTCTACTAATTAAAACGTTTGCAATGAGCAGTTGTTGTTTTAAAGATTCAATAATGAT
>BMAO01019383.1:0-31681 GCA_019973975.1 Trichonephila clavata
GGCTGATTCATGTTAAATATGTCGAGGCCCAAACGTCCTCCCGTTGGTGTGGTGTGTAAGTTAGGAGAACAGGGGCCAACTCAGGTGTTGTCTTCGTCAGTTGACTATGGTTCCTAAGTACGAGGTCCATCACCAAAAGCCCTTATGTAGCTGAATAGTACGACGTTAATATTCAGTCCCCGCTGTAATCTTGATAACCGAGTGGTCATGGTCGCTAGCTTGGGGCTGACGTTATTGCTATTGATTCAAGGTTTGAGTCCTGGTTTCATTAAAGACCCGTCGAGTAGGGGATTAATGCACACTAAATCTGTCAAGGTTTGAAGTGTTGGCATCATTTGGAAGTTTGGAGAGTGGGTGCTAGAGCTCGTGTCAACCTCATCACTTGACCAAAATTTAAAAATGAGATCAGCTGTCTTATTGTTTCGTTGTTCAATATTAATGACCAATTAAACAATCACTGTTAAATTCATTGTTTATGTCTCGCAATTGAGGGATTTCTTAAAAGTTCTGAATTGTCTTAAATATGTTTTTTTTTAAAAGTAACCTTTAAAATCTAATAATAACACAACATGCTATACTAAATGCACTGCCATGGAGTAAGAATCTACTAAAAGCGAAATTTGTGTCATGCGTAAATTAAATATTATTCTTAATCATGTATCGTAAATTAAATATTATTTAAACAGATTGCGGACTATTTTTCGTAGAAATGATTGATCATGTTTGACGAAATCTGGCTACATTAATGTAAATGTGGAATCGATGGGTGAAGAAAGAACACATTGACCGTCGTGCAGTGATTGTACCAACCCCATCACATGAAGGAGCGTGAAGGCGGGCATTTTGTAAGCATGGCAATGAATGATAATCCTATCGCAATTATTAAGGTATATTGTCTTACAATGTGTCAACCCGTCCCATTCGTAGTGTCATCCGATTTCAGCGCAAGGTTCCTGTCTTTGAATAACCTTACATACTATAAGCAATATACAGCTGCAATTTTGAATTGAAACTCAGTGAGTGAATGTTTATTAGAGTCGTACTGGACGATACCTGGGCTGGTACCTCCCTCTCCGAATTGTCACACAACTCCAAAAGGGGTGACTTTGAGCCTCGACAGATTTAACGTGCATTAGCTACTTTATATTGTGCGTCTTCAGTGTCACTAAGGCTTGAACTCATGACACGCCAGTCATGATTCTGTGACCATGACTACTAGGCTGCCGTGGCCACGCACTCGAACTCGGACGTAGACAAACGAATAATACGGTATTGTTAGTTAGGTGTGAATCATGATTCTGCCTATAACACCCCAATTGTGGTATTCAAGCTCGCAACACCGTAGCCGTGGGCCATGGGTAGCCTAGTAGTTAGAGCATTGGAGTTCGAGATGCCCGATGCCACCAAATACCCTCCGAGTACACACGGTGTACGTGCTCGTTAAATCAGTGGGTCCGAAATTATTGTGGGTGGTTGGAGCAGAAACCACGCAGGGGGAGGCCTGGAGAATATTTCCCACCCCTCCAGTTCTATTCCTAAATTGTGGAGGTTGAGATAGGTGGTGTCGCCATCTATCGTGTAGAAATCCAACCTGTCCAGGCTCTGACAAATTCATTCCTTCCTTTTGTGAAGGACGCGGCAACAACAACAACACCGTAGCAAATATTGCATGCTTCTTGTACTTTCATCGCCCTACTATTTCTTTACCTAGTGATGTGGTTATTAGAATTTATTCTTGCAACCACAATATCCATTGCTGAAACACTCAACATACACTCAATAGCCAACATTACGTCTCTAGAGCTCTGGAACCCGTTTATAACCTTTAAGGCTTGCTTTCAAGCAATTTTCGCAAAGGGTGGCTAAATTCAGTGGAACAGCATTTTTCTCTTCATTATAAGTTACCCGGGTTCCAGCAAACATAAATGGTCAATAGTTTGTAAACGAGATTGCCCAACACATCCACCACTGTCGGCTACGTCACATAAGTAGACATGTATAGATAGAATAATCCCTACTTGAATTGAGATCCCCAAGAACACTAAAGTCACTCTCTTTCAATGCCGAAATGTATCGCAATAATTATTGCTAGACAAAGAAACTACACAGAATATTAAATTCGAGTTCAGCAAATCAACGGAATTTCAGTTACTACCTCTTTACATTTTATGTAAATTGAATGCATTCAAACTTAATTCAATTCAATACATTAATTCATATGTGAATGACATAAAATTTTTAGTTACTTTCCATATTATAAACAAGCTAAATTGTTAATAAATAAGTTTCCAAAATACCTCATGCCCTGTACCGAGAACTGGGGTATTGATTTTTAACAAATGCCTCAATCAGTCATTGCTTGCTAATATCTAATTTCTTAGATATTTGTGAGCAAATATTAGATATTAGCAATGTATATAAGTACTCAAGTATGTTTGTATTAGATATTTTGTTAATTCATTGTGTTAAACTCTCTTTCTTTCTTTACATATTTCAATTGCTCCATATTTAAGATTCTTTCAAATTCAGTTTTCTTCTCCAATATTTGTTTAGTCGGATATTCTTTTGAATTACTTATTTTATTCCTATATATAAATGTATATATCATATGTGTGAATTCAAAAGGTACCTTATATGAGGTATGAATATTGACTTCTGATTGTTCGTAATCATTGATACTTTTATATAATTTATGAGTATTACTCTCGTCTCTTAAAAATCACATACTTATCTAACCATTTTATATATATGTAACATATATATGTTACAAAACTGTGAAGAAGGAAAAAAGAAAACTGAAAATTTTTTGCAGATTTTTGTTATTAATTTCCAAATTTGTTTACTTATTAAACTACACTCATGTCCATAAATTAAGGATAATGAAGTTCAGGAAAAGAAAGAGACAGAAGCAAAACAAATTTGACTTATTTGTAAAGTCTATTTATTAAACAAAAGGCAAAGAGCAAAAAATATGCTATGTGTTTGACATAATTAATAAAAATTTCGATTTTTACTTCCCTAGAGAAAAATTTTAAAAAAGAACCTATTTACAAAAAACAGTATAATATGGTTAGTATGATGGTTAATATAGAGTATGTCTCCCGGACGATGCAATACAGGCCTTACAACGCCTACGCATGCTGAGTATCAAATTATTAATCTGATCTTGGGGAATATTACACCACTCATCAAGCAATGCCCTCCGAAGTTCCGGTAGACAGGTGGGAGGGGGTTGACGGGCTGCAATTCGTCGGCCAAGCATATCCCACACATGCTCTATTGGATTCAAGTCCGGTGAGTATGCTGGCCAATCCATACGGGTGATATCCTCCGATTGAAGGCATTCGTCTACAATGTTTGCACGGTGAGGACGGGCGTTGTCATCCATAAACAGAAATTCAGCACCCATGGCGCCCCGAAACAAACGTACATGTTGTTCCAGAATGACATCCCGATAGATGTGGCCTGTCATCGTTACACTCTGAACATGCAGGTCAGTTCTGGAACCAAGAATAATTCCTCCCCAAACAAGCCATCCTGCACCACCGTAACGGTGTCGTTTAATGGTGTTCTCTTGGTGGTAACGGGTACCTGGCGCTCTCCGTATGAAAGTCCGGTGAGAATCAGACTGGAAACTAAACCTGGACTCGTCGGAAAACATCACACAAGACCACTGTTGCGGTGTCCACAATGCATGCTCTCTACTCCAGGTTAATCGCAGGTGACAGTGAGTTGCGGTAAGGGAAACACATCTGACAGGCCTACGAGCATATAGACCAATGTGCCCTAAGCGTCTGTACACGGTCTGCCTTGAAACTGTCGTACCGGTAGCTGAAGAGAGCTGACGAGATAGGTCTGATGCTGTGCTCCGTCTGTTTCTTTTGGCAGTAACTGCCAAATACCGGTCCTCATTCGGCGTTGTAACTCGGGGGCGACCTGTGCTGTAACATCTACTCACATTACCATCATCTTGGAATCGTTGCCAAAGCCTGGAGATGACACTCTGGGCGCTTCCAAGTTCCTCGGATACTTCCAGCTAGGTACGTCCACATTCCAGTCGTCCGATATTTCTACCACGTAAAAAATCATCCAAATGCTTTCTTTGTGCCATAACTTTGCGGTTATTGCACTGAAAGGCTTTTAAAGCCCTTGTGAACAATTTTACTTCTTTACCACCATTCCTTATATACCCCTCTCTTACACTCTCGTCACTGTGGCGTACTAGCCAAGCCATCTGGTGGTTTCCTGTAATTTGCATATTCTTCTTCAAGAATGTGTGATAATTCTACAGATGAAATTTTTATTTTAGAGTTCAATTTCTGTGTGATTCTGTATTATCCTTAATTTATGGACATGAGTGTATTTTCGAGTTCTAATAAAACATTCCAAATTAATCTTCAATTCTTTGTGAGATGATACTACATATCATTTCAGTTGCTTTTCTCAGAGCAGAGATGGGCATTATGTCGATCGCGATCGACCACCAAGTCATTTTGGGATGACCGCCTGAAGTTTAACAGTTAGCAATTATATACCTAAATATTTAACAGTGATTGACAGTTTTCTGACAAAGTCTTCAACTGACTATAAGTATGAGAACTAATTGTAGTTGAAAATGTTTTATTTTGTAATGTATTTTGAATTTTGATAGTAAATGCATAATAATTGATATTATTATATTTGCGGCTATTATTATTATGTTTGTATCTGAGTTTTGCTTTAAACGCGGATTTAAAATTGTTCGTTTTTTTATTTTAGTTATATTAGTAAGTAAATATATTCCTTATTTATTATTAAGTAAAACCTGTATTGTAGATCTTTCTTTTAGCTCACCACACCTACACCCCTGAATGAAAAACAACACTTTGAAAAAATAGAAGCAGCCCATGCCCTGGAAAAGTCTGCTCCCCCCCCCCCTTGTTCTCAGAGCATTACGATCTGCACTCTTTTATTAAATTTAATTGTAGATAGGAGATTTTCATCAAGGAGAGGTACATAGAAGTGATCCATGTATCAAACTCTCTTCTCTCCCTTTTGCTGCATATATTTTGTTTTACAACACCCGATTTTCTTCATGTGGAGCATGTTCTTTCTGACACTGAACCATTAAAATGTGTAATGATTGAATGTTTTAATTTTGTTTTTGAAACAAAAATTTTCCTAACGTTTCGACTGATTTAAATTAAGTCAGTATTATAAAACTTGCATATATATATGTGTGTGTGTGTGTGTGCGTGTGTGTGTGTGTGTGTCCCCCCCCCCTCTCTCTATATATATTTCCTTAATTTTTTTTTCAATAGTGTCAGGGTCACGCGGTAAATTTATTATATTACTCATTGGTGACGTCATGATGTAACGGTTTAAACGAGCTGCTTGTGTATCTTGTCTTTGGCAAGGAGCCAAAAGAATGTAGTAGATAGATTTCTCCGGAATAAATGGTGAATTGATGCTGCTCTGATGAGTTTAGTTTTTTTTTTGTATGAATTGGGTTCACGGCTGACATTTGTGCGAGAAAACCAAAATGGATTTCGAATCGTTTCGAAGATTAAGGATTTAAAACTGTTTTGAAGATTGAGGATTTCGAATTGGTTCAAGAATAAGAATTGCGAACTGTTGTGAAGCTTGGCGACATCGAAACTGTTTTGAAGATTGCGAATTCCAGTTATATCCAACGGTTGGTAAAATGGCGTTTTTAGGAAGAGCTTTGAAGGTAGATTTGAAGTGTTTGGCGGAAGAATTAGGAGAAACTGTAACGGAAGAAATGAAAGTTTCTGCTTTAAAAAATATGATATTAGCAAGTGAAGAGTATGAAGAGGCGTTCGCGAAAGAATTACTGCACAGAATAGTAAGTGAAAGAGAAGCAATAAAGTCCCAAGAAAGAGAAAATGAAATTAAGCGTCAAGAAAGAGAAGACGAGTTAGAAAAGTTGAGGATAGAAGCTTCGATAAGGAATAATGGTTTTAGGAGAGAGAGATGGACTCTCAGAATGAAGGAATACAAGAACACGTACCAGTTGGATTGCAAAAATTAATGCGTACTTTTGACCCTAAAGAAGGTGATATAAGTTTTTACTTAATACTGTTTGAAAGACAAGCACGAAGAGTTCATATTAAAGAAGAAGACTGGGTTACGAATCTTGTTGGACTATTGCCGTTAGAAATGGCGAATTTGATTGCCAGGGAACCTGAGGAAAAAGCAAATGACTATGAGCATATAAAAAGTATGTTATTAAAAAGATTTAAATTGAGCCCAGAAGCATTTAAAATAAAATTTAAGAGGCATTGTAAATCGACCGAGTACACTTGGCGAGATTTTGGATTTGAGTTGGCGAACTATTTTAATGAGTGGATTTCGGGACTAAATATCTACGATTTTGACAGTCTGAAACAACTTGTCATTGTAGAACAGATGAAGGAACAAGTATCCAGGGATATACAACAACATTTTATTGATGATTGGGGTAGAATTGTTACAGTTGACGATCTTGCTGAGAAGTTAGATGATTATGAAAACGCAAGGCAATATAATCAGGCCACTAAAGCTACTTCGTCTCAACCGTATAGAAATTCCTATCGGGAAAAGCCTGGCACGTTCAATAGAAGATGTCATACATTGAGTGAAGGATATAGACAAGAATCTAACAACCGCAGTGGATACGATAAGCGAAATTCTTTCCAAAAACCAGTTACATGTTTCAATTGTGGACGAGTAGGACATTTTGCGAGATTTTGCAGGGATAAGAAAGATGGGAGAGAAAAGACCGAGGGTAAAGTTGCTGAGGTAAAGGTATCTGAAGTGCAAGTGGCAGAAGTCAAAGTAGTTGAGGATGAAAGCAAAGTAGTCACAGCGAGATTCAATGGCGAAGTTTTAATGGAAAATAAGAAATGCAGCGCAGTTCATTTAAAAATGTCTGATCTTAAAATAGTAAAAATTTCTTATGGTGGAGTAGAATATGAAGCTGTAGTAGATTCAGGTGCACAAATTAGCGTGTTTAAAAGCAGTGTAGTAGGGAAGGAAGTCGATTACAAAGGATATATAATGTTGCAACCTGCATTTGGTGATTGTTTAAAGGCTGAACTAAAAGAAGTGGATATTGGTTTGGTAACGAAGGGTATATTACGCCGGTAATTAAAACGGTGGTGGCAACTGTGGACAGACTGAACGCTGATATATTATTAGATACTGAAACTTATGAAGCATTATTAGAACAAGAGAGAATATACAATCCCAGATTTACAGCCGCTGTAAACTTAAGATCAGATTCCCCCAAAAAATTGTTAGATGAAAGTGTAAATACTGAGGAGGAAGAACAGGAGCCAACAATAACAGAATATGATGAGGAGAATGAAAATAACACCGAAAAATTCAAGAAACAGCAAAAGAGTTGCGATACTCTTCAAGAAGCATGGAATTTTGCTAAGCGAAAAAAAGGAGGATATGTGATAGAAAACGATATCCTGTACCATGAAGAGCTGTTGTGCGGAAATAGGATAAAACAGTTAGTGATTCCCGAAATTAGGAAGAGGAAGATACTAGAAATTGCACATGAATCAGTGTTCGGAGCACATCTAGGAGCTCATAAAACAATTCAGAGAATCAAGTTTTCATTTTATTGGCCAGGAATGGTGAAGGAGATTAAAGCATATTGTAGTTCTTGTCATGGTTGTCAGTGCAGAAAAGTAATTCGTTCGGTTGACAAAATTCCAATAACACCTGTATCTCGTCCTGAATTGCCATTCCAAGTGGTAAACGTTGATCTAATTGGTCCTGTAGATCCAGTATCGTCACAGGGACATAGATATATACTTTGTTTGATGGATCAGCATTCTAGATGGCCGGAAGCAGTCCCGCTCAAGTCACTAACGGCTAAGAGTACATGTGAAGCACTGCTCGAAATATTCAGTAGAACAGGCATTCCAGAAGTGATCGTAATGGACAATGCGACAAATTTTACAGCAAGTTTAACGCAAGAGTTTTTGAAGATTTTAGGAGCTTGCCCACGTTTTTCGACACCATACCATCCAGAAGGAAACGGGTTAATTGAGAGATGGAACCAGACTCTCAAGAACATGTTGCATCACATTATTAGAGAGGAAGGAAGAAGTTGGCATAGGCATATACCGTTTTTACTATGGGCTTATCGGGAAGTTCCAAATGCAACTACCGGTGTACCACCTTTTCTGCTAATGTATGGAAGGGAGCCGAAAGGTCCGTTGTCTATATTGAAGTCAATTTGGACTGGAAACACGTTATTACCTCTGAATATGAAGGGATCAGTAGAGAGTTATTTGAAAAAATTAAAAGAAAAGTTAGAAGTATCAACCCGCGAGGCAAAGTTAACAAGTGATGTGCAACAAGGTAACTACGCTAAATATTATAACAGGCAAAAGAAACATCGAGAATTTGCACCAGGGGATCAAGTGCTTGTTTTGATACCTGATTCAACGAATAAACTATATTCTAGATGGACAGGTCCAGTTAAAGTTGTTAAAAGAGTAAAAGCAAATTCATATTATTTGCGGATGCCTGAAGGTAACTTAAGATTACTGCATGTTAACAAGATTAGAGAATACAAAGCGAGAGTTCAAATGGTTGGAGTTGCTTATGATATCGATGATGAATTTGGTGAGATATATGAAACGCCAACAGTTCCTGCTACTGAGAAGAATGATGAAGCATTGGACAGAGTGAAGTTGGATTACTTATCTAAGAAGCAACAAAATCAACTAAAAGATCTTTTACATCGACACAGAAGGTTGTTTTCTGGAAAAATAAAAAGAGCTAAAGTTGGTGAACACGTGATAAAACTGAAGGCTGAGGAGGAGACGATGAAACCCAAAACTTTTAAGATACCGGAAAACTTAAAGAGGAAAGTAGACGCACAGATAGACGAATTGTTAGAGTTAGGTCTAAATGAACCTGTTGTAAGTGAAATAGCACACCCAGTAGTATGTGTTCATAAAAAAAAATGGAACACTTAGGTTATGCATAGATTTCAGAAGTTTGAATGCTCTTACCGTACCGGACGCATATCCAATGCAGAACATGATGGAGTTGAATTTCTTAGTAGGGAAGAAAAAATTAATTACTGTTCTAGATATGTTGAAAGGATATTGGTCTATACCAATGGAAGACAGCAGCAAACATCTAACAGCGTTCCGTACTCATCGAGGACAGTACCAGTGGAATGTATTACCATTTGGGTTAAGAAACGCTGCTGCAACCTACCAAAGAGCCATGTCTAAAGTGGTCCAAACTATATCTGGCTTTGCATGCGCGTATATCTATGATTTAGCCGTATTCTTTGATACATGGGAAGAACATTTAGATCATCTGGAAGAAGTTTTCAAAAGATTGGAGCATTTTAACTTCTCAGTGAATTTAGGAAAGTGTGAGTTTGCAAGACAACAAGTTAAATACTTAGGACATGTCATTGGTTCAGGTAGACATTCACCTGACAAAGGAAGAATAAAAGCGATTCAGAACTTAGAGGCACCAACGACCAAGAAGCAACTGAGAAGTGCATTAGGATTATGCAATTTTTATAGACAGTATATTCCAAACTTTGCAAAAATTGCTCTACCATTGACGGAGCTCACGAAAAGGAAAGTCCCTAATGAGATTCCATGGAGCAAGGAGGCTGAAAGAGCTTTCAAGGAGTTGAAGACAGCACTATGTGGAATTACAGAGTTGCAAGTCCCAGACATAGAGAAACCGTACTTCTTGCATACGGATGCATCTCAGACGGCGGTCGGATGTTGTCTAGGTCAGTCGGATGGAGAAGACAACATTCATCCCATAGCTTTCGGGAGCCAGAAACTGAATCCAAGCCAACAAAAGTGGCCAACAATTGAGAGGGAAGCGTTATGCTATTATTTGGGCTCTGAAAAGATTTGAAACTTTACTGTGTGGAGCAAAGATATTCTTACTAACCGATCATAATCCCCTAGTGTTTCTTACTAGTGCTGCATCCCAATGTCCGAGATTACAGCGGTGGGCGTTGGCAATTCAACGCCATGACATTGAAGCAAGTCACATAAAAGGATCAAAACTAGTTAATGCAGATGCGCTATCCAGACTGTAAGTGTAAACCGTAGTTAAATAAGAACTTTTAGAAGAATTTAAGAATAATTGAACTTTAAACTTTATTTTTAGATGATTAAGTTATGTAGTATATTTGTGTAAAATTTAATGTGTTGGTTTTTTATGTAGTGTAAAATCTTAAGATAGTGCTTAAGCAGTGTTTTTTTGTGGGTGTAACGTGTGACCCTTAGGTTGTTTTAGCCATATTTGATCTTCGGATCTAATATGACTCTCGGGGGAAGGTGTCAGGGTCACGCGGTAAATTTATTATATTTCTCATTAGTGACGTCATGATGTAATGGTTTAAACGAGCTGCTTGTGTATCTTGTCTTTGGCAAGGAACCAAAAGAATGTAGTAGATAGATTTCTCTGGAAATAAATGGTGAATTGATGCTGCTCTGATGAGTTTAGTTTTTTTTAGTATGAATTGGGTTCACGGCTGACAAATAGTAATTTTAAAATTGTAATTAAAATGTCGAATTCTGTGAATTTTCAGAACGACTGTGAAGAAGTGATAATTTTGACATGTGGCCTTGAAAATATTTGCTGGATTTCTATCTAACTTCGACTTCCGTATCGCAAAATTAAGAGAATGTCAAATGTGCTAAACTTCTTGCATCGCAATACCATGTCTTCGGAGTTATTATTCTGGGAAATTCTTATTTTTGGGCATGGCGATAGGAAACTATGAAATTAAGATGAAGCAATATGATAGCCTTTTTTTATTCCCTTACAAATTTTATTTAAAAATCGAAACTAACACAAGCTTTAATACATGAAAAATGTAATAGGCTAGTCAAAAATATATTCTCATTGATTGAACATGTGGTTAAAGATATATAAAACCAAAAAATGATTTTGCCTAAGAAATTTTTAATGAAATTAAAACAGTAATTTCTCTTAGAGTGAAGAAACTGATAAAAAAAAGTAACGTTTCATATTTTACAATATTTTTTTTTAAAAATCCCCTAATGATTTTTAAATACGAATTTGCACAAAATATAATCAGATAGTGGTTTTGGCAGAGAGCTTGTTATTTTCAAAAAAACATTCAAATACCATCTCCCAGGTCTATAATGATAAGGAGGACATTCAGAAGTTACAGAATCTTCCATAGCGTTTATGACTTTATCAATGTTCGAATCCATCACGGAAGCAAAAAGACCTTTAGTATGATTCTTTAGTTTCGCAGCGTATGCTCCTGAATAGGCAGTTTTGACACTATCGCTTCCTTTGATCCATTGTTTCTCAACATATCTGGAAACAGCAGCCGGGTCCGATAGTCTTGTTCTGAAAAACACATAATAAACATCAAGTCTTAGTACATGTAAAATCTAAGCCTGAAATCCCTAAATGTAATATAGGATGTCCGAAAAGTATGGCTACATTTTCAAAAATGAACTAAAAATAAACGAAGAGTAGACATTAAATGGATAATGGACCAACACACTATACACTAACATTCTGTTTTTGTAAAACTATGCTATGATATTGAGAAATTATGACTTACTTTGATTTTTCAATAACTATTTAGAATTTACATATAGTATATTGGACATATTATAGGCTTTATTTTGAGAGAATCGTAAAAAATTTTGCTTGATTGTTAGAACAATATACTGCCTGCAACCGCACCGTGTTTGGCGGCTCGCGATCCTGCATGCCTGCTAGGATCGTCTCTGGTAGGAATACGCGAAAAACATTATTTACCAATCTCCAATTCGTAATAGTTGAATTAAAAAGTCGAATTACAGAGGCCATTCACAAAATGTTGATCCTGCAATATTTCATAGATCGTGTCCATATATCTCATATAGACCCAATGTTTTGCATGCAAATATTAGTGCACCTATTGAAATCGTGCAATGAAACATCGTAAAAAATCTTTAGTATTTTCTTCAAGAAATATAAAAAACCGCAATTCTCTTAATACCTTTGCTTGCTTATTTGTAATTAATATTTAAAAGTGTAGTCATACTTTACAGACATCTGGTATACATATTTCTTAATAATGATAAAAGTTTCATCGGAAAATAATTATCAAAAAAGCATACTTTTCATTTAGGTGAGAATAAGGTGTAGTAACAGTGTATAACTCAAACCTTAGTATTTCACAAGAGAACGTAAGAGATAATAATATTGTATACGTACTTTACTCTTTTTAAAACTCCTTTTTTTCAATTTACCATTTTCAATTTTCTCCAATCATGAAAACTAAAGCATGCTGTACTTTAGACATGCTTTAATAATTAATAATTATAAAGCATGCCTAAAATATGGCAGAAAGATGTCTGTGAAAATGGTTGATAATTATCCTAAAAATCTCAATAAATTATTATGAATATTAGGAAATCAAGCAATCTAAAGTATTTAATCTTTGATATCTGTTTAACTGTATGTTATTGCTATATTGAACTATGTTAAAAAATTTTAGATTTATACAAAGTTTTTCTTTACGACTTAAAATTTGTAAAGTGAAAAGTATAGTGATAATATGCAGCAGGTGTATCAAATAGAAAATAATTTTTTTTTATAACGATTAATAATATACTTCATTTCGGTTAGGACAAACATATTTTAATAAATTAAATTTCATTAAATAATCCATATAGCAATCAGATTTTCGTTACAGTGTCGCTGTTTTTCTCAAAAAAAATTGCAACTTATTACAAATTTTAGACAGCTCTTACGAACTTTTCAATAACAAAAGTTTATTTATCATCAAAACTCTCTCTTCTAAGCTTTCAGTTACTTCTTCCACAATAATTTATACTCAAATTTCATAAGAAAGTAAAATGCATCTTCCAGATTTTCACTACGTGATCTTATGCTCTATTCAATTTTATAAATAATACAAAAAGACTACAAGATAAAAAGTTAGAAAGACCTTTTCCTTCATTTAAATAAGCGCAAATACACTATGAATAGTATGTATATTTAAAGGATAATATTAAGAATGGCTTATTTTAAATTTTTTCAGATTCAAATCATGCCTTCAATTTTATGTAGCATTAAAAGGTTTTCTTAAAAATTCCATCAATATATATGCGTATCTTGTTATCCATATTTTGTCTTTTCTATGGAATTTTAGTCTAAAGTTATATGTAAAAATACACTAATCTTCAAAATTCTTATTAAAATTGTATAAAATTCATTAATTATTACTGTGAACACCAATATATATTTTACATTTACATACACCAAAATAGGAGAAAAATATTATGTCCTTTTATTCCTTATTTTTATGCCATTGCTAATAGCGTTTTGCATTTTTTTCTTCTAAAAAAGTTTAAAACTTCACTCAATCATTGTATTTCTGTAAGAAAGAAAATAAATCTTTACCGAAACACTAACTGTGCATGTGTGTAGATGATCTTGAAGAGAAAGTGAATACACAAGATAATCGAAATTAAACTTCCCCAACTCAGAGACTGCATGAGATTTTATATGGGTCATAATGACATGAAATTTAAACAACCGACACTTTAGATCAGCGATCTTCAACCTGCGGCCCACCGGGCTTTTCTGAGTGGCCCGCTCATGACCTATTGCACTAAAAAATTCAATTATTTAAGAACAATGTATTAAAAATTTGGATGGAAATTCTTTCAAGCAAGCAATCAAATCAACCAATTTTGCTGTTGATACCATACGGTATGTGAACGGCAAGATTTTTTTTTCTTTCTATTTGTAACTGCAATGGTTTTTAATAACAAATAATAGTAAAGTAGAAAACTGAACTGGAATAGTGACTATTTTATGGAAGAAACTGATTTTTAATTATAAACCAATAATACTGATCTCAGTCTGGAATTCAGTCAAAATTGCTTTTTGCTGCCATTTTGCATTTTATAAATTAGTATTTGAAAATAAGGAAATAAAAATAAGGGAGGCTTTTCCAAAAGAAAAAAAATCAAATTATCAAACGGCATGACAGCTTTATTTGTATGATAGCAGGATGTAAATTAAAGGCTTTGTCATAGTGAAAGGGAACCAAAAAACTACCCCAAAACTCTAAGAAAATGCATAAAACCGAAAACATTTTTTATGTGAGTTAGATAGAGAATAATATTGCATTAAAAGCCAAAAATAAGTGCCAATATTTTGATCAATTTTTTACATTTTGAGTACCCAGTACTGCCTTGGTCTAATGACGTTTTTTCCATTAATCCTCATATTGCAGACCGCGTGAAATATTTTCCATATGTATGCGGGCCGTCGGGAAAAAAGGTTGAGTAAAAGGTTTTAGATCATGCTCTCGTGATTTATATATTTTTAAAAGTACAGTGGTAGGGATCGCTGGAAGGTGGTAAAACGTTTTATAAAACTTCTGTATGCATATTTTGGTTTTACACAACTCCTTTCAATGACGAAACATTATATTTCACAATGAAATACAATATATCAATATTAATTACCCAAATATTCTGAAATCTTTCAGATGCACCAACGTTAATCTCAGTAGACTTGATCCTTTAAGTCAAACGAGGCGAAATCATTAAAATGTGAAGGCCTTTGTTTTGATTGATTGATTATTTAGTAACAACACACTTAGTAACTATATGAGGACTTTTAACGATGAATTTCACAATTTTAAACTGCGGTGAAGTGATGGGGACGACACTTAAGCTGACATCTCTTTCTCCCCAATCTTTTACACCACATTAACGTGAAGATTTCGAACATCAACGATTTAACTTACAAAAGTCTCTCTGTTCAGCGAGTCTTCAATAATACCAAGATTCGAGCCTACGACTTGACACAAACATCGCATGCTGCGAGTTCACGTCCCTCACCATTCGGCTACTCTTGCAACGCCAAGCTATTTAAGAAAGCAAAGGCTGATTACCCGTGCGTCAGGGAAAATTAACTTAACACCTGTTGAATAGGGACCTGTATAAAACACCAGATGAACACCATATGTATTCCATTAAAAAAGTCCCCTGGTGACGCTGACGTTGTTGCAGCTACGGTCTCATAAACATTGCAACATGTCCTAATACCTTTTTCCATTGATGCAGCAAATTTTGAATCCTGTTGAACCCTGTTAAAAATAAAGATCAGTGATGAACTTTGTTGTGAAACTCCAACATGTCATAACTTTTGCAGGGTGCAAGGGCATTCGATGGACTGCACGTGATTTTCGGTTTCTGAAGTGACGAAGTTGTGTGATTTCGCTCGTCCATGTCTTGGCACATCCACCCCGACAGGATATTTAATTTTCAAGTAACATCATATATTCTTCGATCGAACTGCAGTGCAAATGTTTTCGAAGTTCAATGTCCCCTCCGGACAGCTGAAGACTATAGATTTTGTAAGGAAAATAACCCAGGATCTATTGCATCCCTTTCCAAGTAACTGAATAGTGCATATTAACAGCAGAGGAACAGTTGGTACACAAACACTGGGGGAGGAGGTACTTATTTTTTTCTTCCACGTCCACTATAGCCAATCCTTCGACACTTGGAAAATTCACAGCATATCACCTTCCCCATGATAAAATGCCAAGCAGTTCAGCTCTTTCGGTCTTTTTCTTCATGTCAATTTGAACTGGGATTCATTGGTCTTAAAAAAAAAACGTTCTTTAGCAGATGGAATAAGTGCTTACTCCGTTTATCAAATCCCATTTCTCTTATATTTTAGCGCTATCTGTTCCATGACAGTTGAAATTATTTTTAAAAAAAACCTTGAGCATATATCTAAAGTCTCTATAGCCATCTGAATCGGGAAATAAAATGTCGACCACCCTGTAAGATTAAAACTATGCTTTTACCACAGAAAATTAAATTATTCATACCTAAACATCCAAGGTTCTATAGTAACTACAGAGACTCCAAATTTCTGCATTTCTAACCTTAAACCATCGCTAAATGCTATAATTGCTTGTTTGCTAGTTGAATATGGTACGAATCCAGGCATCGTAAGTCTTCCTAAATATAAAATATATTTTTAAATTTATTTAAACATGAAATAAATTTAAAGACATTTTTTCAAAAAGCAATTAATATTTGAATTAATCTAAAAACTCACATAATTATGCCACTATATGACTTGGCTTTTGTCAAATTGATATAATATTCGGATGAATAGAATTATATACGGAATGTTACAAATATATCACCTTACTAAAAAGATCAACAAAACAAAAATGTAAATCATATATGCATTAATTCACTAATTTTACCTTGCGAGTACTTCTCTGGGGTTTTTTAAATTATACTACGGCAAGCTTCATATACTGAGTAACATTAAAAAATACTACACCAAGGAGTAACCAGGAATTAAAGAAATTTGACAAAGAGACCGGAACGAACAACAAGGAATGTTTATTTTGAAATGATAAAGATTGAACGTCAGGTGTGTTAGTAGGTTGATTATAGAACCATCTAGAACGGTGATACACGACGCGACATCTCCAGGTATAAAATTGATGAGAGAACAGGAAACGTCTTGAGGGATGAGATACATTCCCTGTCTCGCAATTTGCTTTATTCCATCAGTCAGTGGTAAAAGATAAAAAGAAAATAGTGGCTAGGGTAATCTGTGCATTTTGTTGAGCACGTTGTATGTAATAGGCGATCGAGCGTTATTCTGCTGGTAAAAGGCATCGTCCATTCTTCGCAGGAAGAGTATTTTTACCAGCCATGCACTTTATCCATGAATCATTGGACCATCACAATGTCCTGAATATGAACTAGAAATTACCTACTAAAATACGCGATAGAGCCCTAAATCCTGATGCTGCGTAGTCGCGCGAGGGTGCATTCCAAAAATGCAGCCAGATTATCACCACGCCGATGCTAATCTCGTCCATAGGGATTTTCGTTGGACATACAGAGGAATAAATCATCTAAGAATGAGATCCTATGCCATCCCTTTAGCTTTTCAACATTTCAAACGGAGTCGTTTGGGCTATAAGATCATTGGCAATGAGCCCAACTGCAGGCCACTGGTAGGCAATCGACAGGCAATAGCTTTGATTGATACTGGAACATCAAGGATGTCCTACACATTCTGCAAAATCATAGCAGGAATGACTTTCAGGGGCACAACTGTTTGTTGGAGGGTGCATTTATCCACGCAAGCTGGCGTCCCTCTAGTTGCACCTGAATTCCAAACTTGCCTCATTTAATTGTTCCAATAATTTTTGCCGCTGCCGGTGCGCCATGAGTGTGTCTAGTGGGTGTCAGCTAAGATTTTAGGTATGGAGCAACCTGCCTTTCTGTGTCCCACTACCATACCCCTCGTAAAATAATCGTTCTGCGGGAATTTCTCTGATGGAGCAGGTCTAGCATCGTCTATTATATTGCATGTTTCTTCTAAGGCAAAAGAGCTTTGCACAATCATTTCTCATTACAAATATGACACAAGTATTTTCTTCGCTTAAATTCTACTCAACTTGTACCAGATAACTGTGCATTTAAAGTGATTTCCATTACTCGGTGAGGTGAGCTTACCCTGTAATTTGAATAATGCTGACCACTCCTTCTTGATGTTTCATTTTCAATTTCACCTAGTATAAGTCGAAACTAGAACAAATTACAACTACAAAGATTCGATGACATGCACATTTTAGAAAAATTACTTGTTAAAAAATAAATAAATCTTTAACTGAAAGAGGATTCTTGAAGAATTTAAAGATTCAAATAAAATAAGAGATAATAGGGAAGGAATTTATAAAAATAACAAACCTTTTATGGCATAATCTAGGTATACTAATGTAAACAAAACAAACCTTTATAATGTAGTATCAAATAAGTCTTGGAATCTGTTAGAAAAAAAAATAAGCTTGGCATTTGGTTATCCATAAGCAAAAATATAAATAATTTTGCCTTTAATTTCTTTTGAACTTTAAAATCTGCGTTTGAAGTAAAATATTTTTTAACCTTCAAACACAGTTTCTAAGATGAACTGCGCTTAAAATAAATTCATTTGATTTATAAACATCTTTTTAGAAAATTTACAGATTTTTAAACTTGCTTGCCTTACAATTTATTTTCAGATAATGTCATACTCATAAGATGATGTATTTTTGTTACTATATTGTATTGAGTAAAATCATAATACATGCTTAAATTTCTTCACAAAAAAATTAAAGAATTCAGCATCATATTTCAAAGGCATTTTGTATTGGTGATTTACCTGCTGCACTCGCTACATTAATAATCCGACCTTTTGATTTTCGAAGAAGAGGAAGAAACGCTTTCGTGACCCGTATGGTACCCAAAAGATTTACATCAATAACTTCTTCAATTTTTTGCATTGAAGTAATCTCAACTTCTGATCCTTTGCTTATTCCTGCGTTGTTAATAATTGCCCAGAGTTCTGAAAAGTAATGAAAAATTTATTAGCACACACACACTTTCTAATATTTTGTTAGTATTTATAAAATAGAATTCTTTTTCAACTCGTAATAAAACAAACACTAAGGTAGCTTGTGGTGATATTTGGAGGGAAAAGAAATATTATTAATCGACATCTTCCTATGTGGAAAATATGTTCTATTGTATGGGAATTCGAAGAAAAATAATTATAAATTTCAAAGTTTAATATTAATAGGGTTGAATTTTCGAAGTGGAAAAAGACAATTTTACTTAAGTGATTTTAGATTCAAAATAAAATTATTTCTCCATAATATAAATAGCCCAAATCGATGGTTATTGAAAATGAGTACTGAGTAGTTTAGTACAATGTACATTACAACATTTCATATAATCATAGCTTTTTCTCCCAGCGCCATCTAATCAGTCCGATCCAGGCTTTTTTTTTTTTTTTTTCGTCTTCTGTTTTATCGTGGATTGCAATTTCGACAGTAGGTTTATTTAAAAAATATAATCCTAAAAAAGCTGTTAAATGTATCTGTAGTAGTTTTTTTTTCTTCTTGTAACCATTTATTAGGCGTCGTCAAATCGCAATTAATGTTAAAAAGTACTAAAATACTTGTTTTTCTTTAATAAAAATTGCTTTGATCTTTTAACATAAAAGAAGCTCAAATACTTAAACTTCATTCCCCTTTTGGCAGTACTTTACACAAAAATTGATTTTTTTATTTTATTTTTCCTTTTTATATACCAGAGAACATCTTTCCCGCATACATAGGTTCTGAAAGTCTGAAGAAAAAAATTCGAGAGAGATCCACCCTAATAAATACATTATTTCAATCATTTATTTATTCTTTATCATTTGCCACTCAATTTTAACATTTTAGTACCTTTAAATTGACTTAAAAGGTAATTCACACATACATTTAAGTTATCAGTTTCCAGAATTTGGTACATCATTGATAAGAAGAAAACTAAGGATCATGTGCGCAAAATACAATGGCAATTTTAGTCGTAACAGTAGAAACTTTACAGGATCACGGTATTTAATTAATCATGGATCATTAGGGTTGTCCTACGTCCCGTACATACGGGACTGTCACCGTATTTCATTACTCAGTCTCCGATAGTAATTTGTCCCGTTTTTCCTCTGAACTCTGAGTGAGCAAGGTTGAACTAATCCACTTTGGGGCTCTCGACTTCTTTTTTTCCACTTAATGGAGTATTTTTTTTAAAAAATAAAACTAAATAATGCGAAAAACGAATCTTAGATTTTTATTTTTAAAAAAATTCAAAATACAAAAATAGATTTTGATTTTTCTAGAAAAGTTTGAAGGTTTGCTTACAAATTTTTAAAAAATGGAAATTTATATCTAACTAAACCTTGTAACCATATAAAAAGAAACATATTTTTGCTTATTTGTCTACTATATCCAGTTTTCCAACACAAAAAGTGTATTTTAGTATAACAAAAAGTATACTAAAAATCTTATTTATAAATATTTTCAAAATAACAATGACAGGGAATTTCTAAAAAATGAGCCTTAGGCATTTGTCTCCAGTGATCTGGCCCTGTGAGAAAGACATTTTATTAGAATGGCGACCCAAAAATTTTCTTAAAGATAAATTCTGGAAACAACACCAGAATGAAAATCAAGTTACCATTTTTCTTATACTGCTAAGAAATATATTGAGAATCACAATACTTCAAAAAAATCAATGAGTTTGACTGGATGTCAACCGAGTTCTGAATGGGAAGAAAGGATAGATATTATTGCATATTTACAAGAAAGTCATCGATACAGGCAACACTCAGATTTAGTTCACTCAGTTTCTATGTTTGAAAGATTATTTAAAGAAAAATAATACCAACCACAAAACTGCAAAGCAACAATTAAATTGTATAAGAAAAGAAATGGCTAAAGTTTCTTTCATCTATAAAGTACATTGATTAGAAGTCATATTTAATAAAAAATTTCTATTATTATGTATTCGCCATATTAGACTACAATGCAAATGGGGAGATTTTTCCAAAGTCAAATCAATGGCTGGATGAAAATAATAGGTTGTCAATGGAGACAATTGAAGCTATTTGGATTTGTCACTGTAATTTTATAATTTTGGCTAATCATTGTAAATAATACTCCCATTTTTTAAATACGTGAAAGTTAAAAATTATATAATTTAGAAAATAAAATCAATTTGAAAAAAATGGTGAGCATATTTTATTATTATCCTCACATTTTTGTTTTATAAGATTACTTAAATTTTATTGATTTTGCATATGAAAATGAAATAAAACATTATATACCCACTTTTTAGTGCGTTTTATTTATTTAGAACTTTAGCATTTTAACATTCAGTATTTGCAATTATGACAATTCCAATGATCGTAAATTCATGACCGGCAGTCTTTGATTTGAAACCCTGATTCCTGTCGTGAGGAATAATGGAAACTATTATGCATTATTATATAGAACTGAGCCTCAAACTCCGTACGCGGAATGGTTTGAAAGCTAGGTATGATATCAGCTTAGGTATTATCTACGCTTTATATTAAACCACGACCATTTTTAAAATTTTAAAACCCCTCACCTATAATCATTGGTAGTTTTTATAATTTAACATTAACTCATTCAAATCGAATTTAAATTTTACGACCTTATTAATCAAATATGAGATTTTAAAAACGTCGTCGAACTACGTTGCATGAAGTTTGATGATGACTATTGGTATTTTCGATATATGTTTCTGTTATTTCACGTTATCTTCCTCAGTGGAAGCGAAATTCAAACCCAAAATACGCAATTCATTAGATCTGGGTATTGTTAGTTTAATGAACCTAAATTATATAGGAAGAGCCCTAAATAAAGTTGATAAATGTGATTTCAAAATTATATTCTGATTCTAAGTTTCAGTCCCATTCAAGAATCACATAAAATTACTATTACCGTTTTCTCCTAAATTTCTTTCGATGTAATTTAATACAAAATTAATATCTTGTTCCCTTGAAACATCCATTTGAAGGCAATGCACATTTGGCATAGATTTCAGCTCTAATCCTCCATTTTTAGATGGTGAAAGGCAGCCAGCAAAAACTTGAAAACCTTTTTTACTCAGTCTCTTGGCGATGCTAAATCCAAATCCTGTGTCACATCCTGAAAAAAAATTCGGGATTACAATGAGTGTATAAATTGTAGAATGCGTTGTTATAAGTATATTATTATCAAAAATAATTAGATAAAAACTAATTTTCTTCTAGAAATGTTATACCTTATAACAGTTATTTAGCTCATTAAGCTTTGTAACATAAATGAACCAACTGCGATAGAAAATTATTTCTTAAAATTGCACTAAAAAATCTCTAATCGTGAAACAAAAAAAAATATTTAAAGTAGTAATGTGAACACAACATTTGTGCAAGAATAATTAATTCCACAATAATCAAAGCGTTTCGAAAGTTTGCCGTTTTAAATATGAAATTTTGAAATCATATAATAATACACAGCATATTTTAAGGAATGAATCTCAAACATAAATGAAAAACCACGTTAAAGGTTTATATATATACATATTGTTACGATTTTGGTATTTAAAATGTGTTTATAATGTTAAATTATGTCAAAATTACTATTCTGCTTGAAAAATAGTGCAGGATTAATGTTCATTGCATGTAAACATGTGAATTAGATCAATTGCTATGGGACCTTGTAAATAACATGGGCTCTTTGGGTATCTCGCCAAATTGGCGAGATATCGTTTAGTTGGCGACAGTTTTGGCAACTTATTTTGTCGCCAAATTTGTTGCCAAGTGTCGCCAAATTTGGCGATATTGGCGATATTTGACGACTTCCGGTTCTCCTATTTTCTGGAATGTTCTACCACTTTCGCCGTGTCTATATAAGGCATACTGAAATGCAACATGAGTTGTTGTTATTCAGATTTCTTGAAGCTCAGACGCGCCGGCAGCCTCTGTTACTTTACGGGTGATTCCGTCGTGATTTATGCCGAAGAGAGTACGAAAGCCTACGGCTTTGCATTTGATCTATTTCCCGCTGGATCAGTACATTGCGTTGTGTTACTGTTGTGTTGTATTACTGTGACTTCGGCTGTTCTTATGCCTTTCTGAACATTGTATTCTTCATTGGGTTGATAATAAAGAACTGTTTTATCGCTGTCCTGATTAAAGTCTATTCAATCCCTGAACCCAACAGTGAAATTCGTTTCAATATATATATAATCAAACATTAAGCAAAACGCTTAGAAATCGATCAAAATTTTTTAAGTATTCAAGAGAAATTTTAAGAATTTTTGAATAGAAGAGATTTATGTTTATTTCCTCCTGTTCACCCATTAAAGAATGCAGCAGTGAAAATAAAACACATCTATGTAGCCTTTCTGTGTAGCCATCTGTTTTATCAAAATAACTTATAGAATTATCTCTAGCAGTATGAGCGCCCTCTAGTGCTACCAGCCGAAGCCATTTATGCTTTAGTTCGGGCTGAGGAACGGAGGTGATCGCTTTGAAAAACGATCCATGTGTTCTTTGTTTTTAATTTTTATATTGGTAATTGTTCGTGAGTAACTTAACTATAAATAATAAATAATTATTACACTAAAGGCTGACTTTACTGAACTTAACCCCGCGAACTAACTATATTTGATATAACAATTAAATCAGCTAAAATTTTTCAATTATTAAACTATTATAATTTAAGTATAACATGAGTGAAGCATTTAAAAATTGCTTATTCAGGAATATCTGGCTTAGTGCGACTTTATACAGTGTTGATCACGTTATATAGCACTGTTAATGTGATTTGAATCATAAATTTTCAATAACTACAGAATTTTTCATGTCATACAGTTTGGAAAGATTTTGCGCCAAAATATTCGCATTAAAATAATATTGCCACTGTTATATACGATGTAATGCATCCCTATCCTATGAAGAAATGCTTGGGTTGCTTTGCGAATGTGAACCTATATTAAGTTCAAGTCCGTTAACTTATATATGGTAAGATTCAGACAAGTTCAAACCAATTACTCCTGCAATGTTTCTTCAAGATATCCCAGAAGTTGGTATTCCATATCTGGACCATACAGACAAGATAAACTTAACAAAAAGATTACGATATCAGCAAACACTTCGGGATGAAAAACGATTTAGAGCAGAATGTCTTGGTAATCTCGAACTCAAGAAAACTAGTGAAAAGTCATCCTATGAATTAAAAGTTAGAGAGACATAGTTTTAATCTAAAATGTAGATAATAAGCGAACATTTTGGCCTTTGGGGTGAATAGTCGAGCTGTATCTTTTTAAATACGATAATATTAGACTGTTTAAAATTAAGACATCAAAGAGAATTTCTGCGAACGGTTCAATGTTTGTATTCACTGGAAATGCAATCTGAAGGAAGTCCTAAAAAGATGGACACTGAACAAGGAAATATCTCTGCAAGTCTTCAAGAGATATTGGAACAGAGACAGTGGCGTAACGGAAAATAACTGGCCTCCCCCGCAAGGTCAGGTGCTGGGCCCCAAGCCAGATATTATATATAGAGATATAGATATAGAAATATTTGCTATATACATATATAGAAATACTTGTTATATATATATATGTAGGAAAGAAGTGCAAGTTTTCTTTTATTTCTTTTGATTTTTATTGTAAGAGATGGCACCACTAATAGAAACCACGTGAGTTTTAGCTGCGCGATACGGTGAGATCATGTATTTATGAGGTGGCAGAAAAGAAACTGGGAGTTGCACCAAAGCTTGAACGAAGGCAGGTCAGAGGAAATCGGTCTCTCCGTTGTTTGAGAAAGAGGACGTGTTTTCGGAATTGGTATGGTGCTATCTCGAATTATTTAAAACCCCTTGTAGATAGTAAATGTTTTAGTTGTGTTTTTAATAAATTAGGTTATTTTAACTCTGCGTGCTTATTTTAACATTAAAATCGAACCTTCCCCTAGACGCCGTTTACAAATTGGGGGTTCGACCGAGATTTTAAACTATTCAAAGTTTTATCTAAGAGCATTTTTTAAAAGTTTTACCTCCTCATCGATTTTTAATTTCTTGAGTGGTACATAGACCTTGCCTTGCATCGAATAGAGACCCGGCGAAGCCTTCAGCTGGATAAGAAATTTTACGAGCGATACGGAAATACTTCAGCAAGAACAGTCAACAGGAGGAAGGGGTCCATTGACTTGGTTAGAAACACAGAATCTTGGCGAATTTCCACGTCAGCTGCAGTCAACCAAAACTGGAAGCCCAACGACTCAACGAGATACTGAACGAATTGAACGGGATTACCTTGATCATTGAGGTCAACACTGACGAGAGAACCTTTGGAACTGCATCGAATTGCGAGTTATAAACACGAAACAAGATTTCCTGTGTCATTGAGGTCAACGTAAAGTGTCTTCGGAATTACATTGAATTGTGCTGGTATCCTTTTTTTGGTATTGTGTGAGTAATAGGCGAAAATTAAATAAATGATTTTGTGTGTATATTTCCTGTTCTGTGAATCTGAAATTGAATTTTGAAGTACTAGGTATTATTATTGGTTTAATTGCAGACATAGATATTTGATGTTCTTTTAGTTTTGGATTAATAACTGAGTAATTTCCGTGTTTTTTCTTAGTAGTCTATTTTCGATAAAAGAGAGGAACGTGTCGTTTTGTTTAATAAAAAATAAAATTGATATTAACTGTAATACTGTTGTGTTTTGCAAAAGGATTTAGGTTCCGGGAATTCTTTAAAAAGTCAATTTTTGTCTATAATTGTTTATAATTGATAATTGCATCTTATTTAAATTATCTTTTGTTTCTGTTTAGGTGAGTAAACTTTTTGCGTGTCATTTTAATAGTTTTGTCTCATTTAACTTGGGTAAAAATTTAAGTTGTTCTCAGGGTCACCATTCTGAGTATAAAAAGGGCATTCTTACTCGTGAAAAAGAGGATTTGGTGTCACTCGCCGAGGATTTGGATCTTACTATCGAAGCAGGTATCACAAAATTGAAGGTAAAAGAGCTGATCGTAAAAAGCCCAGATTACGTTGAAGACGATGTTAAAAAGATGCTTGATAGCATAGTGGAGGAACGAACAAAAAGAGAGGAGAGAGAAAGGGCTGAGAGAGAGAGGATATGCGAAAGGATGAGAGAGAAAGACGAGAGTACGAATTTGAGAAGTTGCGAATACAAGCGCAACAGACTGCCGGTATGCCGAATAATGCCGAAAACGTTCAAACATCGAATAAACTGATTCACGAAACTTTTCATAAGTTTAATATGAAGGAAGATATTGGTTTGAATCTTGCCTTATTTGAGCGTCATGCAGAACTAACTTTCTTACCGAAAAAAGATTGGGTTCAAAAACTTATAGGTTTAATACCCGTCGAAATTGCCCATCTGATCGCAAGAGAACCAACTGATAAGTGTAATGATTACGACCATGTAAAGGATTTACTCTTACAAAGATTTAAATTATCTAAGGAAAAATTTCGTCAGTTATTTTTGTTTCACCAAAAGTCCGATGAACGAACATGTCAAGATTTTCAACACGAATTACAGACGTATTTTGATGGATGGACTTTGGGCTTAAAAGTTAACACCTACGACCATTTACGAGAATTAATCATAACCGATCAAATGAAGAAAAGGGCGCCGTATGATTTTCAGGAATACTTTTTGGACGAATGGTCTACTATTAACTCATCTATTGAGCTAGCGAAAAAATTTGAAGATTATGAGGACGTCCGAAGAACAATAGGGCCAAAGCAGTTAAACTCATTTACTAAGAGATCGAACAATAACGATAATTGTTCTCAAAGGCAATAACGTTTTCACCTTGGAAATAATTGGAATGATAGAAAATGCTTTCAATCGACGAGAACTTACGATATAAAAGAGTTAAGCAGGTAACATGTAGCTACTGCAGGGGACCAGGTCACTATGCCGTAGATTCTACAAAGCGCAACAAGGGTACGAAAATCAATAAATCTTCAGGCTCTCCGGTCCAGATCTGTGTTCTCGAATTCAGCAAGACAGAATTAAGATCAGGAAAATAACCATCGGAAACAAGACTTTTGAGGCTCTAATCGACACTGGAAGCTCAGTTTCGCTCATTCGTGAAGATGTAAGCAAAGGAATCATCGAGCAATTGAAGCTCTCGAAGGACATTGTCGTGTTATCTGGATTAGGAAAGTACGAAGTCAAAACAAAAGGATCGTTCCATCGAGAAATCGAATTGGATGGAGAGAAATATTCCGTAATATGGCATGTCGTGCCTGCGCTGTATTTGGAGTTCCAGGCAGTGATAGGATCGGACATTTTGGAACAGGGTTTTGTTGGCTTTGATAAAAAAGGTGTTTATTTCCATAAACACGAAGAGAAGGTGTGGTTTGTGAATACACAGGTTTATGAAGCAAGAACTGAAGACCACGAAATCGAAGTTAAACATGTTATCAATCCTCGAATAAGAAAGGAACTTTTTGAACTAATCAACAGCTATACACCTAAGAAGACCAAAACGACAAATGTGTCCATGAGAATTATCATGAAGGATGATATACCAGTTTACCAAACAGCACGCCGTTTGTCGTTTCTGTAGAATCAGACCGCCAACAAGCAAATCGACGAATGGTTGGATAAGGGAATCGTGAGACTAAGCTCTTCTGAATATGCAAGTCCAATCGTGTTAGTCAAGAAGAAAGACGGTACCGACAGACTATGCATTGACTATAGGAAACTGAACCGAAAACTAATCAAGGATCGCTTCCCCTTGCCACTGATAGAGGACGTATTGGATAGACTGGAAGACGCCAAAGTGTATTCCACGTTAGACTTAAAAAATGGGTTTTTTCATGTCGACGTAAACGAGGATTGCAAGCATTTCACCTCCTTTGTTGTACCAGACGGGTAGTTCGAATTTAATAAGGTACCTTTTGGTCTCAGTACAAGCCCAAGCGTATTCCAAAGATATGTGTACAGCATTTTCAGGGAACTCATGCGAAAAGGCATCGTAATAATTTATTTGGATGATTTGATCGTTCCAGCTAAAGATGAAGAAGATGGTATGGAAAAACTAAAGGTGTTTGAGGTCGCATCCAGATATGGGTTGGAGATCAAGTTTGAAAAATGTCAGTTTCTAAAGCGAAAGGTGGAATTTTTGGGTCACGTTGTCGAAAATGGAACGGTGCGCCCTTCAGTTGCAAAAACGATAGCAGTCAAGAAGTTCCCTGTACCAACGACTGCCAAACAAGTCCAAAGCTTTTTAGGACTCACTGGTTATTTTCGAAAATTTATTCCGTCATACTCTAAAATAGCGAAACCTTTGAGTGATCTAATTAGAAACGACAATCGATTTGTCTTTGAACGACCTCAAATAGAAGCATTTGAAAAGCTCAAGCAATTATTGACTGAAAGTCCAGTATTAAGTATTTTCCAGCAGGGAAAAACAACCGAATTGCATACGGACGCAAGTCAACAGGAATCGGAGCCGTCTTACTCCAAGAGGCAGAAGATGGAAAATTGCATCATGTTCAATACATGTCTAAGAAAACTACTCCGGCAGAGGAGAGGTATAGCAGCTATGAACTTGAAGTTCTTGCTGTTGTCAACGCTTTAAAGAAATTTCGTACCTACCTTATGGGAAACCATTTCAAAGTCATAACGGATTGCTCAGCGTTTCAAAAGACTATGAACAAAAAGGATTTGGTTACTCGTATAGCGCGATGGGCATTATTGCTGGAAGAGTTTGATTATGAAATTGTGCATCGTTCCGGCCAGAGAATGCAACATGTGGATGCCCTTAGCAGATATCCAGTCTCAATAATTACTAACGATAATCTAACCGCAAGATTTAAAAGGGCACAACAAGAGGATGAATACACTCAGAGTCTAAGGTCACTGATTGAAACAAACAGCAATTCAGAATTTTTCGATAAAAACGAAATACTTTACAAATATGTTGAATGTCGTGAATTGATAGTTGTACCAAGAGATATGCAAACTGAGTTAATTAAGTTAGCACATGAGAAGGGACATTTCTCCGTTGCCAAGACTGAAGGAGTTGTCAAACAAGAATTTTTCATTCCCAATTTGAGCAAGCAGGTGCAGAATGTAATTGTTAACTGTGTGCCATGTATTTTGACCAACAAAAAGAGTGGAAAAAAGGATGGATTCCTCAACCCCATTCCTAAAGAGGATGTACCATTAAGTACTTATCACGTCGATTTTATCGGACCTTTGCCTTCTACTAACAAGAAATATCAGCATATTCTCACAATAGTGGATGCTTTTACAAAATTTACCTGGCTTTATCCCGTTAGATCTACTTCCGCAGAAGATGCTTTGGATAAATTAAAATTGCAACAAAAGACTTTTGGTAATCCCAAGAGAATAATAACAGACAGAGACTCTGCTTTTACTTCTGGAGCTTTTGGAGATTATTGTACTAATGAAAACATTCAACATTTGCAAATCGCCACCGGAGTACCCAGAGGGAATGGCCAAGTCGAGAGAATACACCGAACTATTATTCCCGTTTTGACCAAGCTGTCAATTGCGGAGTCTACCAAGTAGTTCAAGTTCGTAGACCCACTTCAAAGAATTTTAAATAGTACATTTAATCGTAGTACTAAGTGGTCTCCATTTGAATTATTAATTGGCGTCACCATGAGAAACAAGGAAGACCTTCGCCTGAGGGAGTTACTGATGGACGAAATGATGGAGGAATTTCGAGAACAGAGGAACCAATTACGACAAGACGCAAAGAAAAATATTCAGAAGATACAGGCAGAGAATAAAAGAACCTATGACAGGAAGGCCCCTAACTACAAGATGGGTGACTTGGTGGTCATTCAGAGAACACAATTTAGGACAGGTTTGAAATTAAGGCCTAGGTTTTCGGGACCATATAGAACAGTTAAAGTAAAACCTAGAGACAGATATGATTTAGAGAAAGTGGGTGATCATGAGGGACCTAAGATAACAAATTCAACTGGTGATTTAATGAAATTTTACTCACCATGATGATGTATTTTTATAAAAAGCGTTTCCTATTCTTTTTAAAAGAACATAATGTGTATTAATGTGTTTTGTTTTCTTTGCTATTAATATTTCATTTTTGAGAGTTGTATCCTTATTTTCAAATTTGAATGTCTATCTTGGAATTTTTATCTCCGATTAATATTAATTTTTCAGAGGCCTATATTTTTTTGTATGGTATGTAAAATAACTGAGGTCAGTGATTCCCAGGATGGCCCAACTTGTAGGAAATGAGTGCAAGTTTTCTTTTATTTCTTTTGATTTTTATTGTAAGAGTAAGCACCACTAATAGAAACCACGTGAGTTTTAGCTGCGCGATACGGTGAGATCATGTATTTATGAGGTGGCAGAAAAGAAACTGGGAGTTGCACCAAAGCTTGAACGAAGGCAGGTCAGAGAAAATCGGCCTCTCCGTTATTTGAGAAAGAGGACGCGTTTTCGGAATTGGTATGGTGCTATCTCGAATTATTTAAAACCCCTTGTAGATAGTAAATGTTTTAGTTGTTTTTTTTAAATAAATTAGGTTATTTTAACTTTGCGTGCTTATTTTAACATTAAATTCGAACCTTCCCCTAGACGCCGTATATATATATATATAGAAATACTTGTTATATATATCTTTATATATAAAATATACGTGTCACAGTGTTTGCCCAAAATGGACTCCGAAACTACTCAACCGATCATAATATAATTTTGCATACTGTGTGTCATTTCGTCCAACTTAAAACATAGGATGGTTTTTATTTCAATTAATCACGCCATAATTTTTTTACTGCCGGAAATGTGAAGAATCTGGAAAAAACGTTGCCAGATTCCCGTAAGGGATGCTCATTTGGTACTCTCGACGTTATTTCTGAATTACATCAAGGTCATTTCACTTTGCGTTAGCTTTCTGTTTGGAAGACGGGAACGGTTGAGGTAGTTTTGAGTCTTTCGCTGCGTAGTAAAAAGGGGAATTCCCTCAAAACACGGGACGCTCATTCATATAACGCATCCCAACCGATAGTTTTTTTTATTCTTAAAAATTGATTTATTGAAGAACAGTAGAATATAAGAAAAAAATATCATAAAAAAATATAAGGAAATATTCTTAAATATATTTTTATCACATAGTATTATTTTCTTTTTGAATTTCATTCTGTGAAATGAATCAATATCGTTGCGTTTAAATAAAAATTATTTTAAAAACTTTTAGCATCAGTGATTTAAAAAATAAAAAGCCAAAAACTTTTATGGTTGAATTGCCGAATCGGCCACTTATCCCGCCAAGAGTTTTCTCGCCAAATCGATAAACGCGCCAACTCTGGTAACCCTTTTGGCTTTTGTATCAGTGAGGTAGAAGTCAGATCGTGTTGTGATAGGGTTGCTATTCCAAAACACAACACGCAAAAACGCACCAAATTAGCGGTTTTTCAAAATTTGGCGGACCAGTGGCCGATTCGACAATTTCACCACTTTTTTGAACAAACTCTAATAAAACACTCAAAATAATAATTAATAATTTCTTCTTATTTAAGATAACTGCATGAATTTTTTTCCCGTCTTGCGAACATTTCAAAAAATCCTCACAATTTTACTTCAAGATTTAAAATAGTAGTGAAATTTTGTAATTTGAAAATTTTCTACTTTTCTGTCTTGTTTCAACATACAACTATTTTTAAAAAGGCTACATTTTCGTTTCTGGAACTAAAAAATTGCAACGAAAGAATTGAAAAGTGAGTGAGTGATTTATAAATTCGCACTGTTCACCTATTCGAGAGTTTTTGGCGACGGACCTCGAAATTTTCAACCATGGTCAAGTGAAGAGGACGACACCTGAGCTTTCACCCATCTCTCCTAATTACCACACCACACCAACGCAAGAACAGATTTCGAAAAAGGGAGTTTTAATGACATAGTTAAAGAAATCACTCACATCGCGCATACACACACATAAGTGCTATCGTCCTGAGGGAAACAGGAAATTCCCATGGGGATTAAGTTATTCACTCGGTAAAAGCCCGTGCAACGCCAGGCTAAGCGAAGAGGAAAGAAACAAAGAAGTAAAAGTAATTTCGAAAAATTATATTGGAAGTGCTGATTTTGTGAAGAGAAGGGAAAATGTTAAACGAGAAAACCATTGATACGCACTCATGGGGCCTGGCACTCACATCGTACGCTTCACACCCACACAAAAGTGCTGGCGTCAGAAAGAATGGAGGAAATTAACACATGGGGATTAAGTT
>BMAO01019384.1:0-26502 GCA_019973975.1 Trichonephila clavata
CGTAAAAATCTAAAAACTGATTTCGTTAAATTTCTTCTGTCACTCCAGAAGCATTTCGGTTTCTTTTATAAGTTTAAATAATTAACTCTAAAAAATCCCTTCAGAAAATAAGTGATTTAGCAGTTAGACCGACTGACTGTACTTATTGATATCGCACTTAAAGGAAAACTATGGTAATTGACAAGGACGAAACCTGTGATGGCTCCCTGTTCCATAAACTTGTACAACACGCCAATGCGAAGACTTTGAGCTTCACTGATTTAACGTCCATCAGTCCCTTTCCGTAATGCAATTTCGTGTGACTAAGACTCCATAAAAAAATTCCACAAAAATGCGATCTATGAACACGATCCCTCGGTTGCCGCAGCTGCATTTTTACATTTTAGAAAAAATTGGCTCGAAATTATTCACAAAAGAAATCAAATTTTACGTGACAAAAAAAAAAAAAATCTATTCACGTTTTTTTTTTTTGGCAGCAGTTTGAATGCGATACGTTCTTTAAGTGGCTTACTTCTAAATTTGTCACAAACATTCGAAGAAAACATAAGTAATTCAGCATTTAGAAAGTTCACTTTAATAACTGGATTAGGAAAATACTAATCGCAAAGTTCTCTATAAGAAGAGATAACTGCACATTGGAGCTTCCGATTGATTTGATGAACGAAAAAGTGTGACAATATATTAATTTTTTAAATTCTTATTGCTCTAATTTTATTTTTACTATCGATATTTTGTAATGGAACACGATCCAATATTCAGGAATCTCGTAGAAACAGTGTTATCGAAGCCTGGTGTGGAAAAAATGAATTTAAACATGGACAAGAATAAAGACCGTACGCCGGAGGTAACTTTAATAGAAAGTTTATTGGAAATTTTCCCGAAAGTGTTTGCAGTTATAGAAATTTCTATCAAAAAGAATTGGGAGAAATGTTTTGATGAAGGTTTAAAAGAAGCTATGTTACAATCACCAAAGTCGTACGTTAAAGCGATGCTGACTTTGTGTTGTATAGAGAACGAAGGAACCATTGATGTATATGATAGGTTCCTGAACGTGTTAGCAATGGTTAACTATGTGACAAATATGTATTTTACCGCCGCAGGTGCAAATTTCTGCGAGTTATCTTCTCTTACTTTGACTGTATACTATGAAAATATGTTGAGGCAAGATTTTGAGAAACGTGGTGGCTGGAAGTGTATCAACAAATACATTCAGGATAAAAAGTACGTGAGATGTTTCCACGACTGCGAAAAATACAATTTCGTTACAGATGACATTCCGAAAAAGCTGAAAGTAAAAATACGAGACAGTTTTTCATGTCAATTACCTTGGATAAATCTTAATGCTGAAATGGAATCTCGTTTTCATCGTGTGGTTGATTGTTTAACAAACGAAGTAATGTCGTCTGTAAAATCGCCTTTAAATGATTTAAACTCGCCTAAATTGAATGAAGAGCAATCCATTTCAAAAGATGCTGAAAGATCCAGTTTCAGTACAGCTAATATTCTTGAAGTCTCGGGTACAGTGGTATCTAAAAAGTCAGGTTTGTATGCTTTTTGTCAGACAAAGTGAAGGATCTCGAAGAGACACTACAATATCTTCTTGGAGTTTTTGAATTACTTGATGAAACTGCAAGACACCTAGATGTATTTTAGGATCTTGAAGGAATGTTGAATTTTTATTTCAAACATAGCTTTATTAATGAAGCGACTGAATGTTTTTTTAAAAAAATAAATTGTATGGTTTTGTTCTTTTAAAACCGTTTTTTTTCTTTTGATCTTGGGAATCCATTAAAATTCTTCGTTTTTTAACAACTACGTTTTGTTTCACTACAGTTGCTTACAGGTTTTTTTTTTCAAATACATATTTGGCATTTTTAAAAAGTTAGAAAACTTTTGAAAAATATGACAAATGTGCAGTTTTAAAACAAAATCTCACTCTTTCTCATCCAAATTTCGAAATTACATCAATGCTATTGACAATTTTATGCAAAAGCGTTATTTCCAATGTATTTTAATTGCCTCAAAACGAAACCTTGTGAACCTGGCAATATTTTTTTAAAAAAAACGAACGAGAAGACTTTTTTACACATTGTGAGATTTAAGGCACAATTCTTTTTGTAATGTAAGACTTCTTTCTTAATCACGTCTTCTGTGTTCTTTCAGTTATCGTTAAAAGTAAACTTTTGTACGTTAAATTTGCATAATTAGAACATTTTCTAAATTTTCAATATTAAAAAATAGAGCAGGGAGCCACTGTCCTATATTTAATTTCTAGAAACTGATGGTTGCATTGTATGGCACAAGAGCCAATTTGGAATATAATATTTGTGGTGAGCCATTTGTTAAAAACTTTAGGGGGTAGGTTCATGAATATCGGCCCCCAAACACATTTTTCACTTTTCCTATTTCATTAAAATATGAATTTCTATGCTTCTAATGGTGCAAATATTATAATTTTACGTGCAATAGAAGTATTTTTAATAATTTTTTTGAAAATGTTTTACCACCTGTCAAAGCCTACTAAATCCATTATAAAATCGAATTTTCTCAAAACTAAGATTATTACCATATAAGGAACATTTGTTCCTAAACTACTGCATTTAACAGCTTATAACTTTGCGTAAGTAATAATTACACTCTAATACATACTTTAATTGAGGAATTTTTTGAAAAAAAATATTCTGACTTAATTTATAGCATTAAACATCATGAAATTTCACTGTTTTTGTGTGAAAAATATAACCAAATTTGTACAAAAAATATTTTTTTAAAGTAACTAAGACAGCCTATCCATAAAATCTCTGATTGAAGTATGTATTATGGTTCAAAGAATATTCAGTAAAAAAACTGGAGATTTTTATTTAATAGAATGTTTATATATGTTCTTTAAAAATACCTATATATTTTTAACATTACTGAGATACAGATCCTGTTTCGTGAACCTACCCCCTTAAACGTTTAAAAACATTATATATATATATATATACTGTTTAAAAATTATAGGGAAAACAACTCATATTAAATATATAAAGGGGATTTTAAACATAAAAGAAATTCGATTTTTGTGAGGGGTTCCCTCCACCAAATCTGATAAATATTATAAAAAAAAAAATTCTGTTTCTAGTAGATGTTAAGAAGTGGGGGAGAAATTCCAGTCTTAGAAAAAAAATGCCATTCTACTTCTTCCACGTGATATACAATCATGCCCTCCTTATCTGACGTGTTTTTTGTAGGTGTACTCTTTCTGGATTCATGAGGGGCCATCTTTATTTCTATTTTTGATTTAATAGTTGGTATTACAGCATTTGAAATGGTTTTAGTAGGTCAGGTTATTTTACGAGATTTTGAAGATAGTTTTGAAGTTTGGGATGTAAAAGATCTAGTTGTAGAAGGTACGCTATTGGATGTAGAGTTGGAAGAGTTTTTCAAGAATAAAGGGAGGAGTTTTTCAGTTAATAAGGCTGAAGACACTGATCATGTGGAAAGTGCTTGATTGGATAGGGATGATGCAACAGAGCTAAGAAGAGTATTGGATGTAGAGGAAGTATTATTAAAAAAAAGGAATGGGTATCTGGGACTCATGTGAGACGTAACAACAGAAGATGTGGATGTCAAGAGGTGTGCCTGAGTTGATAAAGACGATTTTGTAAATGGAGGAAAATGTAGTTAGGTTCGGAACGGATTTAATGGTTGCAGAAATTTCAAAGATGGACATATTAATAGTTTCATCTGTTTGATTGTTGTAGTTGAGCATTGGGCTGCCTGGGTGTAGCTTTGATATAACTGTTGGGCTATTAATTTTCGGGCTTCTGTATATGATATATTTTTATTGGTTTTAATTTCTCTGATTTTCTTTTCCGTTTTCCTTTTCGGGCATAGCTTGAATAGGTGGAATAAGGCTGGGAACAATTAACGCATTTCTACTCCAGATGCAATCTGTGTTAAAATATCCAACAGATGCACACCCAGAGCGCATCAATTGTCCACGGCAAGAACTTTGCGAGAGTCCGAGGCTTTGACACTTGAAGCATCGCAGGAGGTGCGGTATATTGAATGTATTTTACAGTTTAAGTAATCTGCATTTAGTGTAGTCGGTAATTGTGGGCTATTTGAAAGTTAAAATGAAGTGTTTCGTAGGAATAACTTTTGCAAATTTTTTAACTGTGATTCTTCAGAACTGAATTACACCCTGATCAGAAAATCTTTCGAGGATTTTTGCTTCAAGGGTGGTCAATAGTTCAGGTTCAAATATGACGCCTCGGCTGGAGTTGACAGATTTGTTCGGGCTAACAAAAAGTGAAGAATCAAGAAATTTGTTTTCAGATAAATTGGCTTTTGATTGAAGAGTTAATTTTATTTCCATCAGTAAATCAACAAATTGCATTCTTTAAACTGATTTTTGCTCGTCAATTCCATAAAGAGCTTTGAAAATTGCAATTGGAATTTTTCTGGGCATTTCATTAATGGGTAATGATAGTATGAAAAAGCGTGTATTGCTGGCAATCTGATCAGTGATAAGAAATTTGGGTAAAACAAGGTCTTTACCCGGGCACAGTATATTTGGACCCATAAAAAATGCAATTCATTCTGGCATGCTTCCACCCACCACAGAGTCCAACAAGAGAGGAAGTGCGCCGGTCATCTGGCAACAACTAGGTTCTGCGCTTACCTAGACAACTCCCAGGATATAGCATTACATCATTAGGATGAAGATCCGACACCCCTTATCTGCAGTTCCAGCCCTACAGCAATGTCTCTCCGGAGACTCATGAGTGTCTCAAAAAATACATCCAGTATAAAAAGTACGTGATATGTTTCCACGACTGTGAAAAACACAATTTCGTTACAGATGACTTTCCGAAAAAGTTGAAATTAAAAATAAGATATAGATTTTCATCTCAACCTTCTTCAATACCACGTAATTGTGAAACGGAAGCTCATTTTGCTCTTATGGTTTTCGGTTTGGAAAATAAAGTAATATCGTCTGCAAAAATCTCTCCTTTAAATGACTTAAATTCTCCTAAACTTAATAAAAAACAATCCGTTTCAAAAGCTGAAAGATATAATTCCAGTGAAGCTAATATTCTTGAAATCTTTGGTACAATAGCACCTATAGAGTCAGAGTTGTATGCTCGTTGCAAGAGTAAAGTAGAACTCGAAGAGAGAATGCGATGTCTTGTCGGAATTTTTGAATTACTTGATGAAATGTAAGACACTTGGATATATTTTAGGAACTATAAAGATTGCTGATTTTGGTATTTGAGACATAGTTGTATCAATGAAACGACTGATAATGATTCTTTTCAAAATAAATCTGTACACATTCTTGTTCTTTTATAACCATATTTCTCTTTCGATCTTATGAATTCTTTACAATTCTTCGTTGGGTTACTACAGAGTTAAATTCTTTCTCCCGGATTATTAAAAATGTTATACTTTATAACGAATATTTAACGTTTTTTTATATATAAAAAGTGGAACATTTTCCTACAGTATGAGAAATATGCACTTTTAAAACAAAACCATTTGTTCTCATGGAAATTACATTAATGCTGTAAACAATCATCTACAAGAGCGTTATTTCCAATATCAATATACTTTGTCTTAGTGTCAAAGCTTTTCTAACTGGCAATATTTAAAAAAAAAAAAAAAAACTGAAAGGAAAGTTTTTTCTGCCTCGTCGGATTTAACGCTTAATGCTTCCATTACAATATCAGACTGCTTTACGAATTGCGAACTCCCTCTTCTTTCAATTATCGTCAAAACTACCTTACTTTTGTTCAGATTTTGAAACTAGACTTGCGAATACTTTGACAATGGCAATACCACAGTAGACCGTCAATCCATGTAGTAAAATTGAAAAATCCAGATGTGTCATATTACAGGAGGAACTGTTCGAAATAGACATGGACAAAGTTTTTTAAGTCCACTTTTAGAAACGGAATATCTCAACAATTTTGGCTTTAAAAATACATACCTGTTACTGTCTCGAATAATGGAATATCGCGAGAAAGCTTTTAATTGCGTTTCTCTGGTGGAAAAGAGTTTTAGCGCCTGTTGATAATCTCCAAAACAAAAACATAAAGGAAATAGACTACTTTACTAAAACCAAGGAGATTTAAGATTGAATGTAACCCAATTGATGTGCCAAATTTTGATTTGTTTGATCAGATTTATCCCTCCCATTAAAAGCATTTTTTCTTAACTATTTTATATGCAACAAATACTAAATTTTTTATTAAATGTAATTAACAAATATTTAAAATTAGCATGTATTTTTTTCAAAAGTTTTTTGCACTATTTGTTAGAAATTTAAATCTTTTATAAAGTGTCAATAGCTCTATACGAGTTGTCAAAAGTACTTTGAGATTTTGATTACAATTTTTTACTATTTAATTTTTATGAATTTGCGCAAAAGCTCAATATTACTTGAGCAATGGTCTATCTCAAACCGGAAAACATGGCAAGTGCTCTACGAGGGGAAAAAAAGCTTGGGAGCCTCTGTTATAAGAATGCCATTGAAAGGACTTCGGAAATAAAATTTCTTATGCTACAATATGACTCGCATACAATTTCAGGAAATTTTTCTTTCTCAAACGAAATTCAAAGCGAAATAATTTAGCTTTCAGCAAAAATAGTGTTTTGGACAATAAAAATCCAATCAGTCTTCTGAAAAAATAGTTTCAACGTGAATTTTATGTCTCATTCTTAAACAAAAAACAGAAGAGAATGTAGTAACTGATTCATCGTGGTTGCCAGCGTTGCTTTTGTTGGGTCCTAGGTTCGAGTCTTGGTGCCATTAAATATCTGCTTTGTGTTTTATGCACGCTAATTCTGTTGAGGTGCAATGTCTTTACATTGAAGTGATGTGGAAGTTAAAAGAATGAGGTGTGGCAAGTTGACTATTAAAATTAAGAAGTCCATCGAAAACAGTCCTCGAGTTATTTTGGGTGTGAAATTGATAAAAAACTCAGTTTTAACCAAAATAAATTTGTTTGTTTCAAATGCGCTACATTTGGGCAGAAGCCATAAGAAGACAGGGAAAGAGCAATTTCATTGGTGGCAACACATAGTGGCTGCTTCCGCCACCAAATCGTGACGTTTGGATTTTATTCAGTTCAAACTCTCGTTGGATACTCAATATTGCGCCGTGGTTTAATCTTAAGGAGAGTACAAGAGCCAAATTAATACCCAAGGGATCTTTCACATGCCACATAATCGTACGACATGCGTGCCTTCGATTTTCGTATCCAGAAAATCTATTGATTCCAGCCAGGATTGAACCCGCAATCTTGGGTTTACGAGACGGGCATGCTACCTCACAGCCATCAAGCCGACTACTCTTAATAAATAAAAAGTATCAACTGCAGAGTGAGTGAATATTAACATCGCCCTGTTCAGCTACACAATGGCTTTTGGCGACGGATCTCGTAATTTTGAACCATGGTCAAGCGACTAGGACGACACCTGAGCTGGCACCCACTCTCCTAAATACCAAACTCCACCAACGGGAGGACGTTTGAGCTCTCGACATATTTAACGTGCATTGCTCAATTACACGGCGGATCTTTAGTGGTACTTAGCTCAAACTGATGGCATGCCTGCTACGATCCGATACCTTGACCTCTAGGCTACTGCGGCCACATCAAGTGCAGAAGCCGCATGAAAAAATATTTCCTGGATAGAATTGCCGAAAAAAAGATAATCTCGATTCGTGCAGCTCCGTAAAGTTCTTTCAAGATTAGTTTTCATCAGACCACGTGATAAAAAAAGAAAACAAAAGCACTTGGAGTTAAAAAAATAATTTTCAATTGAGAAGATTGTGATTTTAGACGAAAGAGGATCTTAGTTACCTAATTTTCCAACAAATCAGCCCATTTCTCAGCTAACGGATGTCCGTGGTGTCCGAGTGGTTCTGCGCCACTGAAAATCTCTATCTAGAGAAACCCGACGCACGTTAAATCTGTCGAGGCTCAATGTACTCCCGTGGTCGCTTTGTGGATGAACAGTGATCCTAGCTCTTCCGAGATTTATTCTCAAATCGTTAGGATTTTGAACGACTGTAACGTTTTGACTCTTGCCCTTTTTTAGTTTTAGTACTAGATAAATAAAATAAACTTTAAGTAAATTAAGAGAAATAAAATATGCTCTTATGTGGTACATGTGTGGAAGTAAGGAGAAGGAATATCAACTCAGGTTTTTGTCCTTGTCACTTGACCACGATTCAAAATTACGATTACCGCCACCGATAGCCCTCTCATGTTTCCTTCACTCAACTTGCGGTCAGTTGCAGGAAACAGAAGTTCTCAAATATTCTGCTTCCTAATGTCACTTTTGAGTCTCTAAGATTTTTTTACATAAAAGTGTAAATCATTCTTTTCTAAAAATGACCACCGAAGGAAAGTATATTTTCCTTTCAATGAGCCCATTGCTGTGGAGTGGTCATGGTGAATACCTCGCGACCGGTGCTGTTTCTATCGAATCTTAGAGATGTTGAAGATCCGCCTTGTAAAGAGAATGGTGTACATTAAATATGTCAAAGCTGTGCTCATAATGGTGTTGAGTGAAAGTTTACAGAGTGGGATATCAGATTGGGTATCATCGTCTTGTCTAGTTCGCTATCCAAAATACCCAGATGCGTCACCAAGAACTCTCCTTCGTGAGTGAGTGAATATTAACTTCACACTATTCAAATACTCAAAGGCTTTTTGGTGACGGACCGCGTAATTTTGAGCTACACTCCAGTGACGAGCACGACACCTGAGCTATCCCCCCCTCCTAACTGACTTACCACAACAACGGAAGGACTTTTAAACTTCGACAGATTAAACGTGCATCGCCTCTCTACACGGTGGGTCTTCAGCGGTACTGGGCTCGAACGCATGATACGCCGACTACGAATCAATTACCTTGAACACTAGACTACCACGACCACAACTCTCCTTCGAAATGCGTGTTTTTAAATAATCAATTAACCAATCAAGTGGTTTTACAATGCTAAATTTAGATTCATGGCATTTCCTTTAATGGATAAATACCTAGATTAGGATATAACTTGCTTCCAAAATTCGTAGAATTCATAAAGAAAAGATTTCAGCTCAAACTCTCATTTTTCAATGGCCTATTGATAGAAGAAACCTACCCTATCAATAGAGATCACTGCAGATGACTTTGAATTGGTGAAAAAGAAGGATATCAGTCAATTCTATAACTAAGTGGTTTCTATCTGTGCCTTGGAATGGCAAGTGATCCCATTTTTCAGCATCTCATTCAAGAATTGTTTCCATATTCTTACGGGAACGCTTCACATTCGTCACTGATCATCAGTCAAAAATTTACTCCAAAGAGACTTTTGACGAAGAATTTATTTGATTTAATGGTTGAAGCGTTTGCTGTTCTAGAAATAGTCATTCATGAAACCTTTTCAGCATATCTTGGTAAAAACCGGGCAGCTATGAAGCAATCAGCAGAATCCTATGTGTATAGTACAATGTGCATATGTTGGATGAAGCAACAAGTTGTTCCTGATATATATGACAGATTCTTAAGTACAATCGTATTGGTTAGATATACAACAGAAAGGCTTTTTAGTACTAATGGTAAAAAGTTCTATAAATTGACTTCTCAGATTCTGACTGTATTATTCGAAAATACTTTGAGGGAAGATTTCATGAAACGAGGGGGCTGGGAGAATCTCGGGAAGCACATCCTGAATAAAAAATACCGTGAACATTTTAATGAGTACGCACGCTATGATTTCATTAGTCACTTGATACCAGAAGATTTGAAACTGAAAAATTCGCTGTTGGTCACATCTACGACTGGACTATCAGAAAACATCCCTTGTGAATGGATAAATTATTTAACTCTCAAAGTGATGTCGAGTGTATCAACTTCTCTTTTAAAGGAAATAAATTCCCCAAAACTGGATAAGGAAAAAACTGTTTCAAAAGAAATTGAAGGATCACGTTCGACTAATACGCTTGAAGACTCGGAGATGCCACCTTCCTCGAAAACGCATAACCAACTTTGCGTAAGCCGTATAGACCACCTCGAAGAGAAAGTAAAAGAACTTATTTCAATTTTTGAATTACTTGAGTCATTAAGTTAAGTTGATATTTGTCCAACCTACAAATTTAAAGCTTTGCGCTATAATGTGTTTTTAGATTTAATTCCGTCCTCTTGTCATCATTCAAGTTTTTATTGATTAATTGTATGTATTATAATTCAAAGAATAATAAAGCCCCATGTTTGTTGTCATTGAATGAATATATAAAGTTCTTTTCTACATGAATTAATGTATACTATCTCGAACGATTTATTAAAAAAATCCTTCAAATAATGAAATTTCTGTGTAAAATCAAAACATGTTTACCTATCTAAATTCCGAAACTCTATCACTACCATTGATAAGTTTGTACAGGAGCTATACTTATACCTGAAATTAATTATTCTGTATTGCGTCAGGATACACGGTATCCTAGTGGCTGTGGGGTCATGTACTCGTAGCCGTCGTGTCACAGGTTCGAGTGACCCTGAAGCCCCACCTTGTAGAGGCACGTTAAGCCTGTGTAGTTAAGTCCTCTCGTTAGCTTGGTGTGGTAGTTTGAAGAGGGAGTGTCAGTACGTGGTCCATCGCCATTAGCCCTCGTATTGCCTTTATAACACTTCTTTCCTTCCTTCCGAATAAACGAGTGAAGTTAGTAACTCATTTTAAGCACCATTTTAGGCGAAGCATTAAAAAGTGTCTTTGAATTAATTGAATGAGCAGCATATCCTTTGTCGCACAATCTGCCTTTCTAATCCCGAATCCATTATTTTGAGAAGTATCAAACTATTGCTTTCGTGAAGCAATATTTTCCAAATCTCTCTTATAACACCTTTTTTCAAAATTATCTTTTTATAAATAAAGTACCAAAAGAAGATGTGTCTAAGCTTAAATTTAATATTAATTTCTTGTATATTGATCGTACAGTGGCGGAAAGTTGCATCAGGAAAGATCGAACTGGGTCATGTACATTTGTTAAAAGGGGTGCAAATGCAGAAATCTCTCGTCGCAAATAATTATTGCTATACCTTTTAGTGTCCGACGGCAATTTCAACAATCCCAATAAATCGATTATTTTGAGAACTGCATTATATAATAGAAAGGTTGACTGATTTATAACATGTCGTGGTACTTTTTTGTTCCACTGGTGCAAATCTCGCCAAGTTGAGGTTACTGGCGACAACGCATAATATACACATACATATTAATAAATATTAGTTCTCATTGAATTTTCCTCCATTTTTGATGTATTATGGAAAAGACCACATTTATTTTGAAAAAGTGGTGAAAGGTTACAAGAGGGAATATTCCTTTTGGCGTCCGTTGTATTATTTTTGGCGAATTAATGGGCTGGCGAAAAGGGAAAGTACCTATGTCGTTTGAATTAGCATGAGGGCTATTGGGGATTGATCGTGTATTTTTGTATAGCAGTCAAATGTCTAAATTGACAACTGATTTGGACTTCATTTCGGGGGGGGGGGAGGTAAGTTTCCACAACACACTAAACATTCCGAATGTAGATTACACCATTTATCTACTTAAGTAGTATTTAATGGAATTAAGATTCACAGCCTCAATACGTCTTCAATTAATATCTCTGACTACGATCCGTTGGTAACCTCTCCTTCCTTAAAAAATATACAGATTTCTATTTCTATTGCAGAAGAGCGCAAAACTCAATCAACCTTCTGATAAAAGTTTCATAAGTCTGTACTCCTCTACCTGACAATGGAATATATTAACTAAGGAAATACAATAACTACTGCATAAGCACAAAATTCAATCAACCTGAGAAAAGTTTCATAAGAAACCTCTCATTCTTAATAAAGGGATATGAGCCCAAGAATTATTCGGTAATGTTTGCACACTCATAACCGGTTCTTTTTGTTCGAACTTTCGGGACCCTCTTCGGTGACCCTGCAGTGTAGCTAACGCGTGTCAAATTTATTGAGGCTCAATGTCCATCAACTGGCGTGGTGGAGAAATTTGGAAAGTATAGGCATACAAGTGTTTGCGACACTCCAGCCACCAGTTTTGGACCTTGACCACCTGGTTACCTCAGCTACATAGTTAGATGATTTAAGTTTGAGAAATTTGAGTAAAGATCGAACTGCGATTATCCAGTTTTCGATGCACCAAAAGAAAAACGAAAAGTTGCAGGAAGATGTGATTACGTGTTAACAGCAGAGCAATTTAAGTGTAACTGCCCAAATTAAACGACCGAAATAACGCATAATACGTTTCTGTCGAGTTATGCTGGAAGTGGGGAGAAACGCGATGATTTCAATAGCATTGAGTTGAGGCACACACATATAAGGTGAGGATTTTAAGGACATTCCATAAAGCAACACAAGGACTATTGGTAAAGGAAGTCGTAATTTTGACCCATGGTCAAGTGACGAGGACAACGCTTTAGCTGGCCTCTTCCTCTCCTAACTAGCACACCAATGGGTGGACATTGAGCCTCGACAGATTTAAAGTGCAACGACTCTCACTACACGGTGGGTCTTCAGTGGTACTAAGCTCCTAGAACTCATAATACGCCTGCCACGAATCCGTTACTTTGACCACTAGGCTACCAAGGCAACAACTCTCCTTCAAACACTTGCACCAGGACTCGAACATGCAAACCTGAGGCTCTGAGTCCGTTATCATGAGCACTAGGCTACCGTGACCACTCAGTGAGGGAGTGAATATTAACGTCGCACTGTTCAGCTATACACGAGGGCTTTTGGCGACAGAACTCGTAATTTTGACCCATGGTCAAGTGACGAGGACAATACTTGAGCTGGCTCCTCCCTCTCCTGACTGCTACACCACACAAACTGGAGAACGTTTGAGCTCCTCACAGATTTAACGTGCATCGTTCCCCTACACGGCGGGTCCTTAGTGGTACTGGGCTTGAACTCATGACATGACAGCCACGAGTCCGATGCCTTGACCACTAGGCTACCTTGGCCACTCAAGAAAATAGGGAGAGCAAAGCATCGAAGCGCAAGGATCCTATAAATTTAAAATACAATAGCAAAATTATTGAAAAACCCAGAACTCACACACAAATTTAAAATGAGGGATGATATTTTTACTTCATCGTTCAATTTAATGTACTTTTTTATAGCAAATATTGAGGTTTTTTTATAATACATCAAAAATGATATGAATTATAAATTCACCAACTGCCTCTATTATTACGGAACAGAGAAGCAGTCATTCATTCCACTTTTGATTGATATACTTTAACTATTGCATTTTTTATCGGCTGGAAAAACGCATTTTATTTCCCTTAATATAAAAATAATGCCAAGGAATCAAATATTTACAAAAAGGTATAAAATAACGTATATAGTGAGTGAATAAATATTAACATTGAACTGTTTAGCTACACGAGGGCTTTTGGTGACGGACCTCGTAATTTTAAACCATGGTCAAGACATGAGGACGACACTTTAGCTCGAAACCCCTCTCCTAACTAATTAAAGTATATAATACTTAAATATAGTGTTGTTTCATTATGTTTATTTTTTAATAAATGAATATTTTTACAGATGAAAAAAATCTAATGGTATATAAATATTCTTAAGTTGCCCTTTACTTGTTGTAATTTTTCCTTACAAAATTGTATTGACGTGGTCCTATAAAGCTGCAAGAGGGCTATTGGCAAAGACCTCGAAATTTTGAACCTCGCTCAAAGGACGAAGACGACACCTAAGCTGGCATCCATCCCGTCTCCTAACTTCTACTCCACATTAATGGAAGGACGTTTGAGCATCGACAGATTTAACGTGCATCGGTCCCCTCTGCACGACGCAACTTCAGCGGTTCTGGGCTCGAACTTAACACATGCCAGCCACGAGTCCAGGGCCTTGACCGTTAGGCTACCGTAGCCTCAGCGAATTATAGAATGGTTATATGAAGGAATGATCTTAAACTAAACAGATTCATCCAATAAAAATGATAATAAACAAGCATAATTACCTAGACGGAAAATACCATTTTTTTACCCTAAATTCTAAAATTTATGAATATTTTTTTAGTAGTATCCGCAATGGCCTAGTGGTTAAGGTCACGAACTCATAACCGGCATTGTCCAGTCGCTGGTTCGACTTCTGGGGTCACATCGAAGAGTGGCAGATGCACATCAAATTTCCCGTGGCTCGAGTGAGAGTTTTATTAATGTCACCCTACAAAGCAACATGCGGACTACTGGGAAATGGATCTCGTAAGTTTGAACCAACATTTCAGTGACGAGGACGACACCTGAGCTGTCACCACTTTCCAAACTATCATATCACATCAACGGATGCCACGCTTTGAGCCTCTAGCGATTTAAAGTGAATCACGACCTTTACACGGCGTGTCTTCAATAGCCCCGCGACACAAGGCTACAAGATCGTAATCATAACCAGTTGAGTAAGAAGGCCAATTGTTGAGAAAGAGGGGTGGCAGTGCGTCGTCCTCGTTACATGACCATTGTCAAAATTAGGCATTTGTCAATAGGCCTTGTGCTGCTAGTGTTCGTTGTTAATGAACAATCAATCAATCAAACGGAAGAAATATTGACCTATCGCAAAGCCCGCTTCGGTATAACAGTGAACAAATCATAGTAATTCCTATAAATAGAGATTTTTGCACATAATAGCTCCTTATTAATTTAATGAACAAGTAAGTGTACAAAATAGGACTTTCTTGTATTTATATATCAATATTATAATGACCTGTGATCTCGTTTTTAGACGTTTGATGCAAAAACTATTCCCCGAAACTTATTCAGGTGTGTTAGATTTACACCAGGACAACAAAAACTGGGATCCAAAGGGATATTTAACAGAAAACTTATTAAATTTATTTCCACAAGTGTTTGCTGTTCTAAAAGTCGTTGTTTATGAAGATTGGTTCGGTTACGTTGAGGTTTCTCGTCAAACTATGGCATCATCACCAGAAGAATATATTTCGATATTGATGACAATGTGCCATATAGAGAAGAAAAGATACCAAAACATATACGATAGATTCCTAATTGTGCTTTCATTGGTTCTTTTTACACAAAAAATGATATCTGATACTACTCATAAGCCTTTTCATAGACTGATTCCTCAGATTTTGATAGTTTTCTTCGAAAATGTTTTAAGGGAAGACTTTTATAAACGTGGTGGCTGGAATCGTCTCGAAAAATATATCCTGAGTAGAAAATACACTGAATATTATGAAGAGTGTTTATCTTATAAGCTCATTCTTAAGGATTTACCAGATCATTTGAAACAAAGAATACTGCATAGCTTTTCGCTTACAGAAGCATTTTACTGTAAGATTGGAAGCGAGGGAAGACGGTTCAGTAGTTTAACTCGCGAAGTGATGTCGTACGTGGACCCTTCCCTTTTAAATGAATTGAGTTCCCCTGAACTAAATGAACAATGGATTCTAAAACAACCTGAAGAATCCGATTCAAGTACAACTACGACGCTGAAAGATTCCCTTTGTAAGGTGCCTGACGAGTCAAAATTTTATGTTCTTTGCAGCAACAAAGTAGAGGAACTGGAGTGGACACTAAAAGACCTTCTATCAATTTTTGAGTTACTTGACACAAAGTAAGACAACTGGATATTTTGGAATGAAATTTATTTTATATGCAGTGTTGATTTTTTTTCCCATTTGAAACATAGTTTTGTTTAATGAAATGAAAATGCGGCTTTATTAATTTTTGCCTTAAAAAAAAGTTGTTTTACATTTTTGGCGTTGCCTTAATGTAGTTCTTAAACTTTCAGATAATTGAAACCGCAAACTTGTTATTGTTTAGTGAATATTTAGTGTTTATGTATAAAAAAATTAACTGCAACCTTAAACTATTTCTTACAATTGACTGAAAACTTTGTAAGTACAGACGTCTCTCGTATAGCACGGTTATTTCTACCGTGTTATACGAGACTATTTATTTAAACTATTTTATTTGTTAATTAAATTATGTAAGTACTTAATAAAAATCAGGACGAGATCTTTAGTGTTGTATCGAAACCGTGTTATACAAAACTTTGAAATAAGAAAAATCAAAGCAATGTTTACAGTGTTATATCAAATTCAAGTCTTAAGGTGGGAAATTTTGACAGCTGAATTTATCACTCGCACATCGTACTCATAGAAAAAATCTAATAGAAAAATGGGCGCTCATTTGGTACGAGTGCTACGCGCCAAGTTATTTATGTTCGCCAAGATGGGCAATATAGTTACTTTGATATTTTTATCGTCCTACAATGTGGTTGCCATGGTGATAACGTACATTAGAGTTAATCTTAATTGTGGTGCTTTTTACCGCTGTAACCCTATTAATGTCAGACTATATTAATTTGATTTCTAAGAAAATTTAATCATTTTCATAGCAATCATTCTTAAGCCAGCTGCTTTAGTTTTGTTGTGTTTTCGAATATGGCTATTTCTAATATCATTGTTGAGTACCAGGATACTTCCTTTTGAAAACTATGAGGCTTGTAATTTTAATTATTGCTGCACCTCTCGCTTTTAAACTTTATTTTACTTTTTAATGATGCATTTTTCAGAGTTCCTTGTTCGATGAAATTCATAACAGAAACAGTTTTTGAAATATTTCAAGTTATCAGCACTTTTTAACTGATATTCATACATCACTAATTTTATTTATAATATAAAAATATATTTATTATATATAATTATATTATTTATTTATAGTGATTATATTTATAAATATTACACATTTTGTTATTGATTTATAATAAGTATTGTGTTGCTTATTTATATTTATTATATATTATGATTATTCTTTTTAATAATGTTACTAAATTATATGATAAGAAATTATTAGGTTATATCTTATATAATTAATATTAAATTATACAATTATTATATATTACATATTTATTGGTATATATAATTTTTATTGTATTTTATTGATATTCATTATTGATTAATATTAGCTATTTTCAATCTCTTCCTATGAAATAAGTTTCACTATATATCAAAACAGTTCTTACAATTATTTTCCTGGCGATTTTTTCCCACCAGGCCGCGTGTCATGAGTTCCATCCTAGTACCACTGCCGACCTCGAACCCAAGATTAGTAGTTTGACATTGGCTGTTTTCTTTTTGAACACGATTCCAGATTAAAATTTTAATGCGTTGACATGCACAAAAAGTTTTCGGAACTTGAACTCGCCACTGTTTTTTTTAATTAAAATCATATTGTAAAAAGAAATATATGTATATATTCAAATCAAAGCATTTTTGAAATCTTACAAATTTTTTACATCAAACCTTTTTTTACACTGTAGATAAGTTTCCCAGAAATTTGTATAAAGAAACGTGCCAAAAAAGGTAAATTTCCTGTAGCAGGACGAAGGATACATTTCCTGTTATCCAAAAACTTTTCAGATGAAATCAAGAAGTATTAATTCGAAATAGATAACATTAGAAACTCAACCAAAAGTTCGTGAATTCTTAAAAGATATTGAGTTTGAAGTGCCGATTTATTTCTTTTTGAATAACAGCCATTTAGATATTTAATTTTGCTTTTATATGTAGGACCATTAATACACAAAGTCGTATTTCAGACAAATTTTTGCATTAATTTGGCAAATATTATTTCTTTATATATGCGCCTGAAGAAGCAAGCGTATCATTCTAACTTAGTACAATGTATGAATTTATCATTTGCTTCGTTTTATGCTTAAATATGGATTATTCTTTCACGTCGTATGAAAAATTAACAGGAAGGAGTTTGAATTGCCAATCCAGATGAAATAAAAATGGTGATTTGTGGCCTGAAAATTTACTGCACGCCATCTCGGCTACAAATCGAATCTTTCAATGGAATCGGACCTTGAATATATAAATTACATAAGTTTTTTCTGGCCGAAAGACGAATGAAATAGCCTTTGGTCTATCGCAGCCACTTAATTAGTGAATGTAATGCAAATAAAAATACTGTAAATGTAGCAGAAGGGGATATATTGCCATTTTTACTCAGAATATAATTTTTAGAACAAGATGCTGACGAATTCTTTCAAGTAATTGCAATCTCACGTGCATCAGCTCTTCTACAAGACAGTTTTTGGAAGCCGGAATTCCGAATTTGTAACTTGAAAATTATACGAGTCAATTACTTTTTTACTCAGGTTCCAAATATATTTTAATTTTAAATGAATAGTTGATGACTACAAATATTATTAAAGATAAGGGCACAGTTCCGGCTTCTGACTGGGTGGGTGTCTCCATCGACGTGGATTTTTGCAATCCCTGGCTCCCCCCCCCCTTTGTACTTCGGCAGATTAAACGAATTGGACCCACCTCCATCAATGTGTATCATTTTTTGGCGACTCTGAAACTGCAAGTTATTGGTGAGTTGAAGGACTTTCAAGGCAATGACTTCCGTCACCTAAATATTTCCTTTTGCTATTTAGTTGCACTTTGATATTTTGTATTTTTGCCTTCTATGAAAACTAAAAAGATAAACGGGACACGGGGTGTAGAAATTTACTATGTGCGTAAAAGTAGTGGAGAAGTTAGTCGAGAATATGAACCTCCGAGTTTCATTCTTGAATTTTTGTAATTAAAGATTTTTTACATAGCAAGATTTCGGAGATAATATTAGTAAGATAAATTCTTTTGAGATCTCAATAGGATAACTGAATTTTCGCTCTTAATTATGTCTGAAAATGGGGTTTTAAGCTATATTCAGTTAATTTTGGATATCCCGAATTGTAGTGATATTCCAACGTTGAATCTCAGAATAAGTGACGTTTATTGCATATAAAATCATTGGCTTTTGAATGAGAGTTTTTACTGTGAAATAATTTTGATTATTGCAGAGTTTTTCTTAAAAGGCTGCAATATTTGCAGAAACATAAGATATTGAATAGACTGATCACAGTTATGAGGAAATGTTGGGATTTTAGGATGAATTCAGTGACGGTAACGCACACCCCCAAATCGCGGAAAGGGCAAGATTCTGGGGAGCCCAAAACCTGACCGACACAAAGTACGACTTGGGGTATTAAACCTGACTTTGAAGGGAGGGGATCCTAATATTCTCTGTTACGCCACTGGAGGAATTATACATTTTCCCCAGTGGAAAATGTATAATTCCTCCAGCGGAACCCCAACATATGGAAATTAGTTTGACAGAGAATTGGCTCAACTTGTATATTTAATAAAGTAATTAGGACGGTGAATGGGGGAAATTTTGGGGAAGGGTTCTAATTTTATCTTTAATAGATGTTTCTTTGTTTAGATTGACCATGGTTATTATTTCTTTCAGTTAAAAAAATGAAATAAGGAAAAGTGGACAAGTCTCTTTTCCTTATTGAGTGTAATTTAAATTCTTGTACTTCTCTTCAATTTTACCATTGCCATGAGGTTGCGAATTTTATATGAAAGAATTCTCTTGATTAAAACCAATAGAAGAGTATGGTTTTCAAAGACCTGAGTTTTAAAATTATAGCACATGGTTCTTTCTTTCTTCAGATATGTCTACATTCGTAGTTTTACGCATCCCATTCAAGATCTTTGGCAAAAGATTTGTTCTGCTTAAGAAACCATACCTTTTCAAAAATTCATAGTAAAATAGACTGTCAGCTATTTCTAATGACGGCCGGAATTCCTATTATAACCACTTTAAGGCTTTTGCTCTTTAGAAATTAAATCAATTGATTAGTTGTTTTACCATCGTATACATGCAGAAGCAATGCAAAAGATATATCCTTTGATTATAGACTTTGTAATTTTGAACCATGGACAAATATCCCCGATGAGGAGGGTGTCTGAGCTGGTACCTCGCTCCTTACACTTACACTCCTCGCCAACTTGAGGTCTTTGAACCCTGACAGAGATGTATCATGCATCAACTCTTGTACATAATGAGTATAGTTATAAAAGACTTGAACCCTCGACCGACAGAAACAATGTCGGCCTCTCACAAGGGGGAGGGCTCGACATCAGAAATTCATTTGGGGACGAAGCTTTATGTAATAGTAGTACTCCTTTAGGGTGTCCAATTGACCAGTCAATTCGGAGCAAATAGCCTTCAAAATTCATACTTAGCTTTTATACAATTAAGTTTTAATTAGCAATGCAGTGGCATAAGTGACAGCGTACCTGCATACCACGTGTTCGGTCATGGTTCGAATGGCGTAATCGACTTGGTGCTTTTTTTTCAATTTCATTAAATTATGTTTACAATCAGATAAATATATTTTAAAAGTAGTCTTAAATATTTTACATAATTATAAAATAAATTAATATTGTAATATATTTATAAAATATAAATATTTATATGATTATAGTAATTATTTAATTTCTTAAAATACAAAATAATTACATAAAATATTTAATTAGCCATTTTAAATAGATTTATTTAATGGTAAAAATAAATAAATTGGAAAAAACAGAAAGTTGATCGCGGCACTCAAAGCCTGACTAACCGAGACTATCGACGAGATACGCTATCACCTATACCACTGCATCGCAGGAGCTAATTAAAACTTAATTGTATAAAAGCTAATAATGAATTTCGAAGGCTATTTTCTCCGAATTGACTGACCATTCTGTGCTATTCCAATGAGGGATGAACCCCCAACGGATTACTATTAGTACACAAAGTCTCGTCCCCAAATGCATTTCCCATGTCGTGCTCTCCCCTTGCAACTGTGAATATTTGATTATGGTGATTATAGTTGGGAAATTGGAAAAATGTGTCGTTTTGTGAGGCTGTTTTTAATAAACTTGTTAATCATTCAGTGGTTGATAAAATCTTTTAAGGCTGAGATTGACTAGACAGGATGTTACTTTTGCATTTTTTTTTAACTAGGCCTAACTTGGTGGGTTGTCTGAATTATGTCTTATTAATTTAAATTATAGATTTTAAATGCAATGCATTGTAAAAGAATGCACCAAAAGAATATTTGGATTAGCTTTAGTTGCGTTAGAAAGCTTTTAATGACTAGGTTAATTAGCGTTATAGTGAAAGTTAGTGTGTATAGAATATGTAAGCAGCAATACATTTGACAACTTTTGTTTTTCTGAGCTTGAGATTCTGATGCACCTGAGGACTTTCTTTACGTCAACACATGATGGTTCTTTAGGCACAATTCTTGAGGGTTAATATTTTTTCCCCTCCCTAATTTTTTCAGTCATATGTTTTGCTTATTTGGGAATCCACAGATTTGTGTTTGCGGTCTTTCATTTGTTAGGGTTACTGTTCAATTTTTAAATCTTCTTTCTGGAAGATTTTTAATAAAAATGGAATAAATTAAAACTAAAATTTTTCATAAATAATTATAATAAATAATGAAATATTTTTAAAAATGTATTTAACAAGTGAACAGGTGGACAAAGTAATTCTGTCACCTGCTTAGAGAGGATTCGAGTACAATTTTTGTAGCCTTGTAAAGTAGGGGAATTAATAAATTTTTTCTTGAGGTGGGGAAGAGAAACTCTACCACTTTCACTTAAGAATAACGAAATTTTCAGACATCCAGCTGTTTATTTATGATCCAAGAAAATGAAAACTCGTTACATTACATTTTTTCAAACCTCCTTCATAATACTATTTTAGGGAGGGTGGAAGAAAATCTAGATAAAAAGAAATATTGTGTGGGCGATATTTTAAACGAAATGTGTTGTCTGGAAAGTAAGCAAATCCTGAAGTTAAAATATACAAAATAATAAGTACCCCCCCCCCTATTTTTCGGGGAGTTTATGATGAAGAGTTACTGATTTGAACTGATTACTTATTTATACACTCTATTTTGAAGCTCTATAAGAGCTACTGGCAAAGAACCTTATAATTTTGAAACGTAATCAAGAATGAGGACGACTCCCAGACTGACAACCCGTCCAAACCTCCGTACCGTGCCATCGTGGGGACTGAGGATCGACAGATTTAACGTGCTTCAACCCCTTTACACGGCGGGTTTCTAGCGGCAATACGGTTCACTTTCCCTCGAATTTGATATCATAATTACTCGGCTATTTCAGCCAAGGGATGAGGCTCAAAGTCTTCACGTTGGTTGTATATAGAAGTCTGGAGTTTGGGTGGCAGATCAGGTGTCGTACTTGTCACTTGGCCGCAGTCAAAATTACGAAATACTTCAACTATAGCCCTTTCGTTGTTTCGGAGTGCAACGTTTATGTGCAATGAATCAACTAGAGTGAGTGAATGTTAACATCGCACTATTAAAGTCCTTGAGAGTTTTTGGGACAAGACCTCGTAATTTTGAATTAGAGTTAAGTGACGAGGAGTAAACTAGAGCTGGCACCCCTCCCTTTTTTAACTTTCACACCACACCAAAGGGAGGACGTTTGAGCCTCAAAATATTTAACATGCATCAGCTGCCTTTTGCGCGGCTGGTCTTTAGCGGTACTAGGTGTGAACTCATGATACGCCGGCCAAGATTCGTTACCTTGAACACTAGATTCCCGCGGCCACTAATCAACCGTAAGAAATATTAAAGGAAATATTTACAAAACATGCTTTTGTGCAAAGGTGAATAAATCGTGATATTTTCCAATGAGTAGTGGTTACTGCACATGATAATTTCTTATCAATTTCCTGAACAAATAAGTGTAGCCCTACCGAATATCTTAGCATAATATATATTTTGTTGACTGCCTCTTACAATGACACGCGATCTCATCTTTAGACGTTTCGTGCAAAAACTATTTTCACAATCATACGTAGACGCGTTAGAGTTATATCAAAGCAACAACAAAAAGAACCGTATGCCGAAGGAATACTTTACAAAGAATTGGAGAGAGAGAGAGAAACCCCACGAAGCCATGAATTCATCTGGCCTTATTCGCACTGTGCAAGGATCTGGTGTGAAATATTATAGTATGGGGCATGCTCTGCTGGCATGAAAGTGGTGTCCTGGTGCTCCTGGAGTGTGAACAAACAGCAATGAGATACCTAGATATTCTGCGAGATCCAGCGGACCCTGCAATGTTGCAATTTCCCTCTGATGGTGACGGATACTTTATGGACGATAATGCAATAATATATTGTACCAGAAGTGCCCAAAATGGGTTCGCTGAGCATCGGTCTGACTACCAACACCTTCCCTAGCCACAGCAGACAGCCCGGGTCTTAACCGTATAGAGAGAATGTGTGGGAAATAATGGTAAGACACATTCGACAGTACTCTCCTCTGCCATCTAATTTACAAGATCTAAAAAACTGCATAGAAAACGCATGGTATTCTCTAAGCGTAAAATTTCAGAAACATGTACTTTTTCAATGTCCAAACGAATAATAAAAGAGGAGTTATCCATGCAAAAGGTGGTCCCATAAAATATTGATCTTGGGTTTCTATAATTAATTGGCCAGTGTGTGTGTTCGACTATTTCTCAAAAGTTATTAGACCCTTTGTTCTTTTCTATCTTATTTTGAAAATATTTAGAATGAATTGGAAAAAATTTGGATAAGAACTGAAGAGAAAATATAAGAGTTTTTAAAAGCATTGATCAAATCTATACAAAAACATGGTTCAATTATAGGGATGTTAAGCTGAGATATTAAACGTTATTTTTTCACTCGTTTATATAAAAATAACGCAAATATCAGAATATTTTTCATGGTTCTTTTTCCTTTAATATAAATGATTTTTTTAATTAATAGAAAAATAACGATTTTTAAATTGAGCTAGGTTTTAAAGAATGGAAATGCGTGTATAGTCTGGAAGTAATTTAAGTTATTCGTTAAATTTAACGGTGTCTTTTCAAAAATCGTTTTAAGGATTCAAGTGTAGAAACATTTAATGGACAGTGCTTCTCAAATTTTTACTATTTGTGACCCAATATTCAATCAGAATTTCCATCACCCCCCTTCCACACAATAACAATGTTTTGAATTCAATAATACTGCACTTTGACGCTAAAGCTACAATAAGAGTTTAACCTCTTAAGTGTACCTGTCTTATATATACGTCTCGCTCAGCCAAAATGTTCATTGTCCTGGACGTATATATACGTCTCGCTCAGCCAAAATGTTCATTGTCCTGGGCGTATATATACGTCGCTACAAAATATGGTCTTTTCTGTGCACTGCTATCCATAAAATTATTCCGAAGGCTTTGGATTGCAATAAAAGGACTTTGACAGAGTTTGCGAAGGATTTACTTACTTCAGAGGATTTGCTTATTTATTCCTTCTCTCTCTCTTCCCCCCTTCCTTCCAATACATCACATGAGCCACATAGTGCGTCTACGTGGAAAGCGGTGTCATTGGGGAGGGAATTGCGTAACTTTAAATCAGCAGTTAAGGGATTAATTATAAACAGTACAAATTATTAAGATAATTGTTTATTTTTGTATATAACTTTATATATGACAAGCCCATGGAGTCACTGGTAATTATTACACTTGTTCTTAACTTAGTATTGTTAAATTAATTAGAAAATACATCGTTGCAATACTGATACATTTATACGTGTATTTTATCAGTGTAAATGTGTATTTTATTTTAATTATGTCAGAATGCTTTTTTGTTTATTTTCAGTACAATTTAATAAAAATTCTGTAATATTTTTTAAAATAATCTTCTGTTTTCAACTTTTCAATATACTCGTGCCCCTTCGTAGAGTTATCACGTCCCCCTAAAGGGAAGGCACGCCCCACAATTTGAGAAACGCTGATTTATATGAAGAGATGAAAAAAAGAAATAACAATTTTATTAAAAAAGCATGCTAAATAATTTAAGATACAAAAAAAGTAAATAATTGTAAAGAGTAAAGTAACGAATATTTAAAAATATTACTTGTACATTATACTTTCATTGAAGACTTTTGAAATTGCTTATTTTTAGCTTGGTTTTACTTTAAATCAATACGAAGAAGTTTATCGTAGTTATAACATATTTTCGAAAATTATGTTCCTTACTGGTAAAAACAGGCATCTGAACAATAATAAAGTACGATTTATATTGGTAGTTAAAAACACAATACTTCCTTAATAGCTAAAAATATTCATGAAATTTGTTAAACGATAACATGTGAAAAATGAATGAATGTGTAAGAATGAAAATTAGATACCTTTTTCTGAAGTAATGGAGTAACTGGAACCCATAAAGTGTAAATTAAAAAAGCTTCCAATGGGTTAATTCATGTGACGTCATAGTCACCTAACTGCAATCATGTGTTTCCAGCCAAGCAGTTCATAAATTTATACGATTTCATAATCGCATGATAAATGCAAGCACATCGGCTCGGTGACTAAAAGGTAGCTTGCTAACTCGTAAACTCAAGGCTGAGGGATCGATTCTGACTTCAGTCGATAGATTTTCTGGATGTGAAAATCGTAGGTACGCATGTCATATGATTATGTATCATGTAGAGAGAAATATTAACGTCGCACTGTTCAGCTACACGAGGGCTTTTGGCGACGGTAAGCGAAATTTTGAACCATGGTCAAGTGACGCTGACGACACCTTTAGCTGACACCCCCTCTCCTAACTACCACACCACACCAACGGGAGACGTTTGAGCTCTCGACAGATTTAACGTGGCATCGCGCCCCTACACGCGGGGCTTCAGTGGTACTGTGGTCGAACTCATGACACGCTAGCCACGATCCGATGCCTAAGACCACTTGGCTACCGCGGCCTATGTATCATGTAAAAGGTCCCTTGACTATGAATTTGGCTCTGGATAGGGATTGCAATATCGAACAAAAGTTCTATACCAGTATTTCGGTATTTTTTAGATCTTGATACCGTTTTAATACCGGCAGTAGACATTTTAGGAAAAGAAAAAAAACGCAGGTATTTCTTTGTTTTATTTGCCAGTTTTATTAGAGAGTGCAAATATCACAAAAAATAAATTGTAGCAGTAAAGAATGAATCACAAAAAAAGTTAAGGGGAACATTTTATGTATTTAAATCGCAAAAACGTGGAAATATCACTATTCAGTCTGTGAAGCTATTACAATTTTTGAAATGTGATCTTAAAAAAACATAATGCATCAATTGTATTGGCATTAAGCCTGAAACGTAATTTTACAAAAATTACAAGCTGTCGAAAACGCTCTTACGCAGCTTCTCTAGTTGGTGGTACTGTTAACAATGCACGGTATACTTTTTCAACTATTGCCTCTTAATCCATAATCTTCAAATAAATCAACAATGGCAATTCTTATAATCAATAACAGTTCTTCTTATAGTATTAACCAATGTAGGTAGATTTTTACAACATCTGGGTCATAGTGATTTTCTTAATTCAGTAGAAGTGCAAAACTCTTGAAAAGGCAAACCATCTCACATTGTCATTTTACTTATAATTTCATCCAAATCATCTTTTTTTTTTTTTAAATAATTTAAAATCCCCGATGGCTTGGGTTTAAATTTGTATCTTCATTGCAATTAGATTATTTCCTCTCTAAAAATTTGTATTATGGTTCGTTTTTAAATGTGTATGGAGTTCACTTGTACTCTCTTCCTCCATT
>BMAO01019385.1:0-28949 GCA_019973975.1 Trichonephila clavata
GTGGACAGTTAAAATGTGGAAAATTGTCCAAAATATCGAAAAAAATTTTTTTTGCTGATTATAATATCTTATTAGCCTCTCTATCAAACGCAAAAAAATTTTTTTGGTTTTATGCATTTTTTACTGAGTTATAGGTAGTTTCGAATTAGTCATCCATGACCACGCCCCTTTGTTTACATTTTCTAATGTTATGCTATTGTAGCTGTCATGCACTTTGACAGGAAAAATTTTATTTACTGTAGACAAAGCCTCACTAATTTTTATTTTTAAATGTTAATTTATCAAGTTCAGGTTGGCAACACTTTGCTTTAACTGTATCTGAGACCTAAATTGACATTATTTGTTTACAATTTGTTCAAACTTCGGTTTGCATTTTTCTTTGAAGTTTACTCAAACCTTATATTTATTTTACCAAAACAAAAAGTTCTTTTCAGAACTAAAGCTCTTTTTAAATCGCATTTATTGTTTAAAATTATTAGTATGGATCTTATATCATCGAGATATAGAAAACCAAAAGGTCGCCCTACCAAAAGGAGGAAGTTGTTGTCTGAAAACAGCAAGAAGCGATGGCAGAAATCTCCTGAAACTGTTGATGAAAAAAACAGTTTTATATTACAGAGGGATCCATTATCTGACCCAAGTACATCTTCCCAACCTGAGGCAAGTTATATTTTCACCCCACAAGGCTGTGTTTTCTGAACTATTGCAAAAAGTTCCTTGCAAATATTGTACAAACTGTGCTCTTGTTATAAAACAACACCAATCCATGGGATATTCTACAAAAATTGAACTTTTATGTGAATCATGCCATGAAGCTATGGAAGTGTGTATTCAAGTTTCCAAGGGGAGTCTAAAAATTCACATGATATTAACAGCAAGCTGGTGAGTGCCTTCCTATCCATAGGCAGAGGGCATGCTGCTTTGGAAACTTTTTCATCTGTGCTCAACATGCCAACAATGGACAGAAAAACATTTGCCAAATGCATGCACAACTTATCGGTTAAAAACAAAGAAGTGAAGAAAAAAATGCTCGAAATGTCACGTCAAGGAGCTAGAGAAGCTCACATAAAAGTTGATTCTTCTCTAAAATATCAGGAAATCATTGACGTGAGTGTGTCATATGACGGTACATGGCAAAAGCGAGGACATACATCTAACCTAGGATTAGGAATAATCATCGATGTCCTTAGTGGACTTGTTCTTGACTTTGAAGTATTGTGGAAATACTGTCATAATTGCATAATTACTGGTCGAGATATGGGAGCCGATAGTGCGGAATTTCACATTTGGCAAAAAGGACATATGGATGAGTGTGACAAAAATTTCGATGGAACGTCTGGAGCCATGGAGATGCATGCTGCACTAATTATGTGGAGACGGTCAATAAGTGATTGCCAAATGAGATTCGTTTCCATGCTGAGTGATGGTGACTCGAAAACTTTTCAATTTTTGTCAGAAAATGAAGTATATGGTTCTGAGGTAAAAATCGAAAAGGAAGAGTGCTTGAATCATGTTGCGAAGAGGCTAGGTACATCGTTACGCAACAAAGTAAAAGAGTGGAAGGTGAAGAAGGTGACTCTTGGTGGGCGTAAGCAGGGAAGCCTTACGGATAAAAATATAACAAAGTTGCAAAATTACTACAGAAAAGCTATAAAAGATAATGTTCCTAATACCCAAAAAATGAAAACTGCTATATATGCCAGCCTGATGCATTGCTCGTCAACTGACGAAAAGCCTACGCATGGTAAGTGTCCTGAAGGGGAATCATCATGGTGTTTTTATAAAAGAGCAATAGCCAAAGGTGAAACCCCAGGGTCACATAGTTCAATGAGAACTTGCTTGTCACAACAAGTAGTTGAAAAAATTATGCCTGTTTACCAACGTTTAGCTTCAGACACCATTCTTGAAAGATGCGTAGGAGGCAAGACGCAGAATTGTAATGAAAGTCTACATAGCTGCATTTGGCGAAAATGCCCAAAAGAGGTATTCGTATCCAAAAGGAGGCTAGAAATAGCAGTTACGGATGCCGTCGAAAAGCACAATTTGGGCTACGTAAAATCACTTGAATCAAAAGAGGACTCAAACCTTAATGATAGTTTTTCTTTGACTATTGCTGAAAGACAGGATAAACGACGCATTTCTCAAAACATTTCTGTGAAAAGAGAGAAAAGGAAAAGAAATACTACTAATAAAGATGTAGCCTATAATGCCGGTGCTTTTTAATTTTTTTCAGATTTAGCGACAGTTTTCTTTTTATGTGTAATTGAATTTATTACTGTTTTGCATTTTTATAATGTAATTGTATTGAAATACTTTATTTTTACTCATTGTGATTAACGAAATATATAATTTATTATCTGGTTGATGAAATACATTCTACTAATTTACTTTATAGATATTATTAGAAAGTTCTAGCTTATTTTTCAATTTTTATCACTATATATACCACGCATGCTAATGTGACTGTTTCAATAAATATTGCAGAATCTTTTATTTATATATTCTGCACCTATCTTATGTTTATATGATATTAGTGTTTTTCAAATTTATACTTATATATCTTTAATTTTTTTTAAAAAATCAGTTATTTTCTTATAAAATCAAAATAGTTGTTTCTCACAAAAACAAAAATTTGCCTCGAAACTGTTTTGAATTTTTGTAATTGAATCCTATTGAAATACTTTATTTTTACTTATTGTGATTTATGAAATACATAATATATTATCCGGTTGAGATAAAATAATGGAATACATTCTGCTAATTTACTTCTGATATTATTAGAAAGTTCTAGCTTACTTTTCAATTTTTATCACTATTTGTACCACATGTCGATGTGACTGTTACAATAAATATTGCACTTATATGTATATATTCTGCACTTATATTACATTTGTTATGATATTAGTGTTTTTATATTTCAAATTTATATTTATATATCTTCATTTTTTTATAAAAAGCTAAGTTATTTTCCTTTAAAATAAAAAAAGCTGTTTTTCTCAAAATCAAAAATTTGCCTCGGAACCAAAATTCAAAATGTTCCATGCGTTGCAATTTTTGTCCAATTATAACAAAACTTTCCAAAAGTATTCTTCTAATATGTAATTATAACTTCTTGGATGCATTGTAGTAATAGTGATAGGGTGAAAGAAGAAATTAAAGTTTTTTATGTATAAAGTCATTAAAATTCTTGAAAATTTCATATAAAAATTTGCGTTTACCCATACTTTGTAAATTATCATATAAAACATTACTTTACATGCATAAATTTCTAAAGAATTGCTTAAAGAAGTTAAATCAGTTAAAAATATGAAATTTTTTAAAAAATCAAAACGCATGGAACGTTTTGAAATTTTTAAATTATTGTTAAATTTTTTTAAAAAATTTTAAATTTCTTAAAAACTACTCATTTTTTTCTCACCAAATTTCTTATATGGTTTTAGTTATAACTTAAATACTGGCAGTCAAAATTTGGAGCATGTGTGTAACAAATTTAAAAAAAAATTTTTACTGTCCACTGTAGCCTTAAGGGGCGTAATAGATAAATATATTCGTTTTTAAACTACTTACCTACCTTCTTGAAAATTGGTAGGTAAGTTTCTTTCCTGGAGTAAATATCCGTTACAAAATGGGTTTTGGGAAAATTGACCCCCAAGGGGTGTTGCGGGGGCGGGGCGGGATAAGGGGCGTTATAAATTCCTATTTTTAAGTTATTAGACGTACAGTCTTGAAACTTAGTAAGCAGATTCCTCTCATAGGGTAGAGATACGCTAAAAATGGGTTTCGTGAAAATTGCCCCCAAGTGGCGTTGAGGGGACTTAAGGGGCGTTATAGATAATTATTTCCATTTTTAAACTATGAGACGCACAGTCTTTATATTTGATAAAGAGATTTCTTTCGTAGAGTAGAGATCAGCTATAAGAAGTTTTGTGAAAACAGAGCTCTAAGTGGCGTTGCAGGGGAATAAGTGGCGTAAGAAATAAATATTTTCGTTTTTAAACTATTTGACCTACCTGCTTGAAAATTGGTAGGAATGTTTCTTTCATGGAGTAAATATCCGCTACAAAACGGGTTTGGAGAAAATCGACCCCCAAGGGGTGTTGCGGGGGGTTAAGGGCAGATATAAATAATTATTTCTTTTTTTAAACTATTAGACTCACAGTCTTGAAATTTGGTTAGCAGATTTTTCTCATAGGTTAGAAATACACTGCAAAATGTGTTTTGTGAAAATCGACACCTAGGTGGTGTTGCGGGGGTTCAAGGGTCGTTATTGATAATTTTTTTGCATTTTTAATTAATTGGACGCACAGTCTTCAAATTTTGCTAAGCAGATTCCTTTCATAGAGTGCAATTCCCCTACAAAATGGGTTTTGTGAAAACAGACCCAGAAGTGGCGTTGCTCAAGTGGCGTTATAGACAATTATCCCCTGTTTTAAACTGTTCGACGTACAGTCTTGAAATTTGATAAGCAGATTCCTTTCGTAAAGTAGAGAACCGCTACAAAATGGGTTTCGTGAATATCAACTACTAAGTTTAATTTCGGGAGATTAAGAGGCGTAATCGATAAATATTTCCATTTTTAAACTACTTGATCATCCTGCTTGAAAATTGGTAGGCATGTTTCTTTCATGAAATAGAGTTCCTCTAAGAAAGAGTAAAATGAAAATTGACCCCTAAAGATGTTTGCGAGGGGTCAAGAGGAGTTACAGAAAAAAATTCCTGTTTTTAATTGTTAGACCCATATACTTGAAATTTGTTAAGCATGTTTCTTTTGTTGAATAGGGATTCACTAAGAATAAATTTTAAGCAAATCAAGTTCTGGGGGGTTGCAGGGGGTTACTGGGACGTATTGACAAAAAAAATTACTTTTTTCGAGCTACAATGACTATAATAATGAAATTTGGTTTGCATTTTTCTTTTGTTCAATTGAAATCCGCTTAGAGCGGTAATTTTGGAAAACGGCTCTCAACGGGATTACGGGGATATTGATAGGAAAACTTTTGTTTTTTCTGTTAGATTTAGACTTGAAATTTGGCTTGCATGTTCAATTTACGGAGTAGAGATCCACCGAAAATTGGTTTTGCGGGAATCCACTTGGTTTTTGAGTTACGAAAGGGCAAACATCATTCTATGCTTCAATTTTAGAGATTTTTAGAAAATACAAATTAGATGAGTTCTGCCCTTTTTTTTTTATCAACAGGTGACAGTTACAGGTATAAGTATATTTTTTAATTCAATCGAATTCTTAATGCTAGGACTTAGATATCAATAATTTATACATATATATAAGCAGTAAAAATTTATAAAACATCATGAAATACACAGCGAAGCGGGCGGGTAACAGCTAGTTATAAATATAAGTGAAAATGTGAGAAATATAGTGTAATTCATCTCATATCTTTCCAATTGTAGATTGTAGCATTCAAGGTTTTAGATACTTTTGAAGCAAAATATTCCAAAGAATTATCGCATTAATCAACATTGTAATTCAATATGGATTTTTAACTTTTATTACTTAAGGAGACTGAACAAACCTAGTAAGTTGTAAGATAATTAATTAGCGCGTTTTTCACGTAGTGGAACAAAAGCGCTATTAGGATGCAAATTTCGTCTTTGTCTTCGTCTTCATTCCATAATTTGTCGTACCTTTTTCTCAGCCAATAAGCAACCAATTGACCTCGGGTTTTCGGCATTTGGTCGCATTTGTGCCCTAGATGAGCCGAATCATATTTAAATTTTCCCATAGTTTGTAAAAATATTTTTCCTTCTTTTTTGCTTTTTTATAGTGCTGATACAGATTTGTGTCATTATTTCTTTTCAGCTCAATAGTAGTACATTTAGAAGAGTGGTACAGTACTGCTTTCTGTTAGTAAAAAGATCATTAGTTGCATTATTGTAAAATACAACATGTGAAAAACGCGCTAAAATTACTTGGTCATGCCAATGATTGATATCTTGGTTTTAATTGCACATAAATAATTTCAGAAAAATGAACTCGATATTTAAAAAAGTTGTTTCACAATGAAAAAGTTTTATTTCACAGTAAAAAAATTGGATATCATACTTAATATATTATTTGTCAATTATTCAAAAAAAGTGAGAAAAAAAATCCTCTTAACAGAAAAGTATGATTTTTTATGAAGAAAATATATATGTACCTATAAAAATCATATGTAATGTTTACTATACCCACAAGAAAAGGTAAAATCAGTGAAAAACATATTCTTTATTATATGGTATGCTCGTGTATATATAAACACATACACTTTGGCAATGTGTCTGTCAATATTAAAACCGTGAGATTAAAAAGTATCGAACTTACTAGATGCTAATTCTGCTACTTTTTTATGTAATTTCTCATATTATATATTAAAATAAGGGGAAGAGTAAGTAAATATTTCATTGGCAAGAATAGCTCTAAAACCATTTTCATTGTAGAAGTTCAAATTAGATTACTGATAAAATTAATAGATACATTTGCAGGTAAAAACATCTTACACGAATTCAAGGTATTTGTTGACAGAAATGAGTTTAGGATCTAATTATTCTAACACACAAAAAACGAACATTTTCTAAGATTTATAATATTTGTTTAATTCAAAAGATGTAGTATGATTGGCTGTGTCTATAAATGGTACTCAACTCTTAATTATGGAGTACCCTCTTGGCTTGGAATTGTTGCATTCTGCCTTGGCAAGAAATTTCAGCAGAAAAACTTTATATCTCAAACCTGTAACACTTCCGCATAATGCTTCGTATTATTAACAGAATGCAAGAGTTTCTTAAATTCCTTTAAAAAGAGATAAAGAGTTAGTCTTGTAATGAATTAGTTTATAATTCAAATTTTGTTATATTTAATGAAGAACATTGTAGCAACGAAATTTAACAAGGCCATAATTTGTATTTGTATTTGTGTAACCCTAAAACTGCCGATTAAAAGTTACGCGATTCGTTCTCACTTGCCACCGTTTTTCACATAGGCGGGCGTATGAGGTGTATTTGGGGGGGGGGGGGAGAAAAGACAAAAATGAGCACATTTTTCTCTGAAATATGTAAATCCTTTCCAAACGCTGTCAAGATCATTGTATGTATTCCAAAGCCTTTGAAACTGTTTTAATGATAACAACGCAAAGAAAAGAAAGACATATATATACGTCCGTCTCAACCATTAATGCACTAGTTGCTGACGACATTTAAGGGGTCAAAATTCGTACTTCATGGCGGGAAACCATCTTACTAATAGCATATTCTTAATATATAGAAGGCTAATGAATATAAAACTGTGTTACGGCCCCTATTACTCTGAATTAGTATTAAAAACATATAATTACGATAAAAGAAAACAAAGGATCCCAGGTTGAAATACAGAAAACGAAGAATTAAAAATGCTTTTGTGTCATGATTCAGTAATGAAGTTAAAAATCTATTAAAATCAATAGTATGAAATCAGGGTCTATAGATAGTTCGAATTCCAATTCTATCAGTAACTTATGTGTAACTAAAGAGGCTGCTGTATTCTTTCTTTTGAAGTTAGATTGAATTATCTTAGAGATTATAAAATACGAGGCATGTCCGGAAACTAAGTATCCTTTTGGAAAAACTCGCATAAAAAATCTTTTTTCAAAGCAAAATTTATTTTCACTTGAAAAAGCACGTCGGATACTATTTTTCTACATAGTTAACACCATTTTTCAGACATTTGTCAAAGAGGGAACACCCCCCCCCCCAACTTGTGTGTGTCCATGCCTTCTTCAAAAAAAAAATTACCTTTAGTGAAAAGAGACATTGTTGGACAGCTCTTTGTATGAACTCATCCCAGAGCAATATAATTGTGAACTGTCTGTTTTCTCATTCACTTTTTCAACCAAAGTATCATTGACAACAGAAGACCGTCTACTACATGCTTAGTTATGAAAATTGATGCGACCATCATTGAATAATCAAATCCATTCCATCACTTATTTCATTTTCAGCATAAACCTCTTCAAGTTGACAAAGATTTTCAACTAATTTTTGAAATTCCTTGGGTTCAAAAACTGGACGACTACAGGACGCACTTCTCAGTCGGGGGATCGGCAATCACTGAACTGATAATCAACAATAGTCACGTAACGGTAATCAACGGCTAAAATGCAAGACATTTGTTACTGATTTTAAGTTATCCCAGATTCTAACAGGACATGGAAACTTTAAGAGATATTTATCTAGGTTTAATTTAATTGGTAAATATATTTGTTCATGTGATCTAGATTCTGAAACCGCGGAACATGTCTTGTTGTACTGTAACCTATATTTTTGTAAAAGAGAAAATTTCAAAAAGGAGTTGGAACGCTTAGGTGTTTTCTGGCCCCCTGTTTTGTTTTTGTTGGTCAACTGTACTGAAAGCCTTAATGTCTTAAGAAAATTGGTTTACTGTTTAGATTTTTAAAGTTCTATAGGTTTCCTTTCTATATATTTGTGTATTTCCTCCCTTCTTTTATTTTATATTTGTCTCTTAAGGGGGTTCACTCATGTGACGGCCTGTTCTTAAAGTATTTTTAGAGAATTTTTTTTGACGATTAGTAAGAGGATAGAACTTTAAGCTTTTTATCATTTATTTATATGTATTTTAAGAGTATGTATATGAATGTTTAGCCAAAAATATTCAATAGAACGTGAGTTATAGCGCTTTGAACACACCTGCCTCGAAAAAATGGACACTCACTTCCTCCACGATTTCGTCTGATTGGCTAATCTGAAATAATAAAAAAATTAACGGCATTTTAATCTATAAGCTTAAATGTACAAAATGGATTATATTCAACAGAAAATATCAAAAACTGGAATTTTCGTAAACCTCTGAAGAAAAAATTTCGAATTTTATGGGGTTTTTTTTGTTGTGTTTTTGTTATAAAAATAGAAATATTTTGAACTTTCGAATGATCGTAGTCCATTTGGTACGTATATATGTGCTGAGTCTACCCTATAAATTTGACGTCATTCGGTCAAAGCGTTCTTGAGATATGACGCAGGAAAGTTCGAAAAACACAGTTTTGTGAAAAACGCATTTGAAGTTTCAAGTCCGATTAAAACAATGAAAATCTTTACTTACCCTCAGTCAGCGATGTCTGGTGGCGAAGATTAAAACAAATTTGACGAAATATTCAATAACTATAGATATTTCCTTTTTAAACCTCTACAAACTTGTATGAACGTATATTTGCATAGAAGGGTGAATGGTATCAAGCCGACAGTACACAATAGGCCCAGCCTTCGATTGTCAAATCTCAGCGCTTCGAACACTTTCTCTACTAACACTTGTTTCTTTATAACCTTCAAATTTTTAAAAATCAATTCACAAACGTATTCCAGACATATTGAAAAAACAATTTATGAAGAAATATTTTTTGATTTTTTTTTAACCCATCATGGGTGAACCCTCTTCAATGTATATTTAATTTTTAGTGCGTTTTTCACGTAGTGTAAAAAAGCGCTATTAGGACGCAAATTTCGTCTTCGTCTTTGTTCCATATTTAGTCGTACCTTTTGCTCAGCCAATAAGCAACCAATTGACCTCGGGTTTCCGGCATTTGGTCGCATTTGTGCCCTAGATGAGCCGAATCATATTTAAATTTAATAATTTTAAAATTTATAAAAAAAATTTTAAAAAATTTTTAAAGTATAGTACACACACACACTATTTTCTATTAGTAAAAAGTTCATTAGTTGCATTATTGTAAAACACAACATGTGAAAAATGCGCTAAAATTACTTGGCCATGCCAATGATTGATATCTTGTTTTAAAATTTTATAATGATGATCACTTACGTCTGTAAGCCTCATGTTATTCAATGTGGAGTATGAGGAGTTTTGCAAATAAATTTATTTGAAAAAAAACAAACAGAAAAACATAAGTGTAAGGGTTGAACTCCAATATGACCACTGCGCTTACGGTAGAACGAAACGGTACTCAGTTTTCTGGCACGCCTCGTGTACATTTATAACATACCAACACTTAACCAGACGTCAAAGTTATGGAGTCTGTTAAAAATAAACAATTCATTCTTTTCAACTTGTTAATTAAAATGAGTGATTAATAATCCTTTCAATAATGTGTTAAAAATCTAATTTTTTATTGTTTCCATTTATTACCACTGATCCACACAGAAGTTCGAGAATCAGCCATATCCAACTTCATTTTACTCAATTATTGTTTCTGTTTTTTTCACATGCAGCTACCTTATATTGCTGTTTGTAAAAATGCAACACCATGAAGGAATCATCAGAATTAAATGAACTTTGCAGCAAATATCAATTACAGGATGTTACGTAAAATAGTAAAGTTTCAGAGCCACCGTGCATGCGTGGCGAGCACAGCGCCCTTTGAACTGATGCTGAAAGCGTATAAATAAAGGGCTGTAGCCGGACGTTGAAAATATTTAATGATTATTTCTTAGTGGCGAATGTTTAGTGTGACCTAAGTATTCATCCACGACGAAATAAGGAGAAATTCCAACAACTTACGCAGTTTGAATGGGGGAAGATTATCGGCCATCGAGAAGGAGGATTTTCCTACCGCGTATTAGGAGTTCGTGTGCAGCGGAACAGTTCCACAGTGATGCGAGTTTAGAATCAGTGGACCAACAAGCTCAGAACAATTCGAAAATCTGGCAGTGGACGACGGAAGGTGACGTCAGCGCGCGATGATCGACACCTGCTCGGCATGGCGGTGAATTACCGTACAGCTGCCTCCATGCAGTTGGCAGCAAGTTGATCTACTGCTACAGGTGTACTAACGTCGGCTTCGTCAATTCGTCGACGTCTACTGAACCGTGGATTGCGTGGAAGGGTACCTTTATTCAGGATTCCCCTCACGGCAAACCATCGATGGCTGCGTCTGCAATAGGCTCATGAGCACAGAGCCTGGTAAGCTGATTGGCACCATGTTGTCTTTTCAGATGAATCACGATTCAATTTTTAGGACCTTGATAGCCGCATTCGTGTTAGACGCTATGCCGGTGAACGCTGCCTTCAAGAGTGCGTTATCGGACGACATAGTGGCCTAACACCCGGAGTCATGGTTTGGGGTGCAATTTCGTACCATGGACGATCCAATTTGCTACGAATTGAGGGTAATCTCAATAGCAACAAGTACGTCTGGGAAGTGATTCAGTTCGAAGTCGTTCCCTTCCTTCAAGGCATCCCTGGAGCTATCTTTCAGCAGGATAATGCATACCCACATGTTGCAAAGGCTGTTGGAGATTTCTGTTGAAACCAACACATGCAAATTTCTCTTTGAACTTAACCTTATTTGCTGATATGTCTCTATTGTGCACGTGTGGGATTTGGTTGGTCGGTGTCTAGCTCGTGATCCGCGTCCTGCAGCTTCAAAAGACGAACTTTTGCTGCGCGTAAAAGCAACACGGAATTCTCTTCCACAAGAGAACATTCAAAATCTGTTTGACTCCATGCGACGTCGTATATCAACACTTATTGCAGCGTGTGGTGGCTACACCAAATACTGATTTCGAACACTTAATATATATTTTTTTTTTTGCTTTGAACATTTCGTCATTTATTTGTTCTAATAACAGTCGTTTGTGTATTAAATTTCATTTAATTCTCATGTTTCCTTCATGGTGTTGCAGTTTTTACAAACAGCAGTTTACTTATCCTTAAGATTTATTTTCATCAATTTGATCTTTGTCTATAGAAGTACTGTTTTGTATCAGTTAGAAATGGCACATTCATTCAACCGGCTGTGTGGCGTGGTTGGTTTGTCGCTGGTCTTCTGCACCTAAAGTTGCGGGTTTGACCCCGGCCCAAGTCGGTGGATTTTCGTGAAGCAGAAAATCGACTTCAGCCATGCCGTATGAAAAGAGCCCTAGAGTGTCTGTTTTACTTGGGCGCTCTCGGCAAAATTAAATCCTGGTACAAGTCCGCATCGTCAGAGATCAGGTGCCTTCCTCTGTGGAGGAAACTGGGCGTCAAAATTACCTGTGGCGATTGGTATCCACCTATACGGCGTCGTACTAAAGAGTGATACCAGCTCTTGGGGATGTACTGGGTCTGCAATGGTAAAAATACCAATCCGAAGCCCATTGGATAAAAAAAAAAACTTTCATTCTTCATTATAACACCAATTTACTGTTGAGTTCAAAATTTTTATTTATCACACATTTTGTACCAATATAATGTTCAGGAAAGGATCAAATAATTTCTGAAATCAGAAAAAAAAAACTTGAATTCATATTTTTGAATTTAAATTTTTATACCTCTGTTAATAAAATTAAATAAAATATTCATACTTAAAAATTAAACTTCATTAAAATAGATTTAAAATAATTATTGAGAAAAGAAAACATGCATATATAGTTGATGTTATGATTTCTTTCTGGATAACATGTGAACATAAACTTAAATATCCAATGCACGCTCGCGCATATCTATATATACAGCGCAATCCTTAATATCGTAATTTTTATGTTTAAAAATTGTAGTTGAAAACTATATAAAATTATGATAATGACGAACAAAAGAATTTAAAATGCCCGGATGAGAACCAAAAGATATCTTTCGTGCAATTAGAATGTGTTGTAAAGAAGATATTTAATATTTCAAGAAACAAGGCAATGAAGAATTCAATGGCTAAATGTTTACCATTCTTGATCTGGAGTATTCCTTCTTTTATTATTCCATTTATTTCAAAAATTTTGTTCCTATTAAATTTTACATTATTTTGTTTTGTGTTAGATTATGAAAATATTTGCATATCAGAATGTTAGTGTTGCATGAACATTCTCTTTTTTCCCCTTCTTTCTTGAAAGTATTTGATTGAATAGTTTTCTCATATGTTTCAATTTATTGTGAAATCTCAAATGATAAATTGATTTATTAACTTTAAGTAACTGATTCACATTTAAAAAAAAAACTTATTTCGCTACAATTTATCTTACTTTTTTAAAACTAAATATAGCATTTTTACAATATTTGTAAACATGCAATTAGAGTGCACAGAATTTTACTAATGGTTTAATATAAAATTTAATTTGATTAGAATAAACAATTTAATGCATTTTCATATCCTGAAAGATCGCTTGTAGCCAGAAGCAATGTTCATGAATAAACTGCTTAATACTTCTGTGGCTGATCTTTCCACTCTTTCTTTCCGCTTGCCTTTGAAAAACAAGCATAAAAAATAATAGCGGACAAAAAAAAGTAATTGCACATTAGCTTTATTTAGATAAGAGTCGCAGTTTACTTTCGTGCTGGGCAATCCTTTCAGGAACTGGCACAATGTCACAACCCACGTGTTTTTTAATAATCTTTAAATAATTAATGTGAAAGGAAAATAAAGTAAATAGTAAACTTCTTCCGAGAATACCACAGCTGCATAATTAAACACATGTGTATAGCACTTCACTCTTCTAAATACGCCAATCCACTTAAGAGAAACGGATAAAAGAATAGCATTTTCCTTCAGGAGATTGCAAAAAATTTAACATATAATTTTTTTTTTCAAAAATATTTTACGATATAAAAAACTGGAAAATTTATAAGAAAGCTAGCAAGTTCGTAAATTTATATTTGAAACACAGACTTACATGTAGATAAAAAAAAATGTGGAAGAAATCAATATTCAGTTTCGAATGATAAAAATGGGATCTATAACATATTACTATGTGGATAGCCGAGTTAAGAGATTTTAAATGTCTATTTTTATATTGCAAAAAGTGTTTACGCGCCAATTTCAAATTCTACACTTCTGTCCATTGAAAATGCAACTCCAAGTATAAGAGATATCAAATTCAAATTTATTTGAGAAACATCTTATCATACAAAAGTGAAAGTATTGAAGATGCAGATTTCTGTGAGATACAAAAAAATCACTAATAAATCTTACGGTCACGGTTGACAATAACCGCTGTTATGTGCATCACATTAAATAAAAGAAACTTTGAATGTTTTACCGGGTCTAATTTGACTTCACACATTACCAGAGTAGATCTGGTGTAACAGCAAAAGTGTATGAGCTAAAATTGTTTTCCAGTTAGCAACCACGTGGGTTCAAAAGGCAATAGATCGGGAGAATGGGTAGTCTAATGTAAGACTGGAAATACGTGAGAGAAGTTTTGAAGATGGCGTGCCACAACTGGTAGCGTATTGTCCTGTCGGAATGTGACTCCTAGCAAATAAAGAAAAGGAAACTCGACACGTTCCAGAACCTATATATATATATATATTATGCACTGATCAGCTAATTGAATCAGCAATACATATAAGGGATAGAGGCTGTGGGAGTAGAAGCCGATACTACCCCAAACTTTTTACATCAGGCGCAGAACCATTAAGATGATACAAAACACAATACTTAAGCAACTCTTTCCGCTCCTTCGAGGTGTTTTTATAAGCATTCGAAGAGCAATGTTTAATCTAGAGGTGTCTATTGCGGGCAGAATAGGGACTCGTCTATAAAGATAGTATCGTACTATTTGGTTGCCCTTGTCCATCGTTCACCATTAAAAAAGCAAACACCTGTAGTTTTTAGACAAAAGTAATCACTACAATAGACACCTTGGGGACATCGATTGTCGCACAACATATTTTGTTGAGAATAGATTCTTGATGTGTTATAGAGAAATCTATTACTGCAATGCTCAAACTCTTCCTGTCATAACATGTACTGGTGTGACGAAGCTGGTGCAATCAATGCCAACGATTAGCCGTTCCTTCCTGCACCCATAGATTTTAAATATGCATTATTAAATGCATTTAAATAGGCATTTAAATATGCATCGAATTTTTTAAAAATGGACCCATCATTTTTGCTTTGCTTGATTCGACAGAAACAAAGATTTGTCGAAAGAATAATCCGTATTCGCATAGGTAACATTTTTTCTACGGTGGAATTGACGCGAAGGTATACTGAAACAGTTCAAGTACTTCAAAGCAGCATTCTGTTCTCCTGGTATACAGCGCTTGTTAATAGCCATTTAATCGCCCATAAGTGTATCTGAATAGAAATGCATATGCTATCGCGTTATACGTAAGGTGAAAATTTCATGAGATCTCGATGTTACCTTCATAGTGTTTCGTTTTGAAGGCCAGCAGTGCAAAAATCGCTTATGCTTGAAGTTTTAAGAAGAAACTAGTATTTACATTCTTTTACAGGCATCCAGCAAAGCACCTACAAGTAATAATGGTATAGTATAGTCACAAATAGATTCTTAATAATTATTTTCCCATTAATAATATATTAATTCGAAAAATAATATGTATTTATAGAATATTTTAAATTTCTAAATAACAGCACACAATAAAGGAATATACTTCTTGTAACCCTGAAAAGCTATATTTACATTGGAGTGCAAGTCTGTCTGAAAATACTTTCGGAACATAAACTTCGCTCCAGGAAAAAACTCAAGATATTTTTTTGAACTAATGACTTCTTTGTCGTATATAACGCTATAATTGCAGAGTGTATAAAGTGTAATTGGTTCTTTTATTGACAGGTATCGTACCCCTTGGAGCGACAGCACGGGATTGGGCCGAGTACCTTTTCGAGCGACGAAACCCCATACTCAATACCACTACGGGAGCGTCGTGACTCATGGGGAGAGGCACCCACTGGGGGGATTCGCAGAATTCCCCCAAGAAGTCGGACAGAGGACGAGAGGGGGTGCACGGGTTGAAAGAATCGATAAAATTCCCCTAGCCGGAAAGTTAAAGGTGAGACTTTTCTTTTCCATCTATCCCATTTAGATTTCTTTATCTTTGCCTTTCTTATGGAACGAATATTTGAATATACGTTGGTCCCCAAGAAAGAATAAAAGAAAATAACGGTCGATTCTTTTTTCTATGCATGTATATATATATATGTACGTAATTCTTCCACCCCTCCTTTCTAGGCAAGGATTTGATGAAAAGAATATTGCTGTTATCATTTATTTCATTAGTACTTTGTATATATCTGCTGAATTAATCTTTAAATCTATAAATTTAATGGGAACAAAAATGAAACTATTCTTTTATGTTAATAACCATAGATATTTTAAAATCTGATGTATGCTATTGTTCACCTTACTGAATGCTGAATAATGGACTTTGTCGATATTACCAAATTTTTGGGACTCCTTTTTTTCTACAGTAACATTTAAGACATTTTCTTGAAATCTATTGCTATCATAGAAAAATTTTCTTCAATACTAAAAGCATTATTCTTTTTTTTAAATGTACTTTTCAATAATAACTCTGGCATTTGAAGGCAGAGTCAATGAAACTTTTTTTAACATTTTTAAGGGCATTTTAGTTCGCTTTTGAAATAGCAAAAAACAAAAACAAAATAAATAAAAACAGTTGTTTTAAATATTTGTCATCGCTAAAATAGTGCTGCACTAAAACTTCTAAAGCATATATCTCCGTAGTTTTTTATTTTATTTTTTTTATTTGTGATTATTTTAAGTATTACATGTTTACGGAATGTATTAAAGATGGTCAATTTTGTTGATAAAATAGAAGTAGGTAATCTTGAAATAATATGTTAACATTGTTAAACGCTTATTTAATTTAGATTATAAATGTACCCTTGAAAAATTAGCCACAGCTTTAATATAAAAGGAATCTAAAAACAAAACAAAAATCCTTAATTTTTTTTCAGATTGGTTATTGGTGTACATTATTAATTTAAAACTATTTTCTAATTCGGTAACCGGGAAAAAAATGTCTTCAAAATACATTACTTGCAATAAAAAGGTGAATGTCAGCTAGTTTTTAAATCAATAATCAAGCAAAAATCTCTGAAATAGCTTTTTAAGTTTTAAGAAGTGAAATATTTAAAACTCACAAAAAGAGGGCACGACTAAGGAAATTCATTTCGGGACGAGACTTTGTGTAAAAGTAGTACTCTCTTAGGGTGTTCAACCCTCAATGTAATTCCGCCAAAGGGGCAGTCAATTCGGAGAAAATAGCCTTCGAAATTCATGCTTAGCTTTTAACAATTAAGTTTGCATTTCTTTCAACGGCGCAGCAGCGTAGTCGGTAAAATAACTATTTACCATATACGACAGGCATTTTATGTATTATTATAATATTGGATATAATATTTTGTTTATGATATATCGTACTTCATATTATAAAACTATTTGTAACTCATTTTTATATAAATATAATTGAATATTTAATTTAATATATATTTATATAAATATTTTTTAATTATAATAACTATATTATATATATATATATATGTTTTATAAATAAATATTATAATTTATATATATATATATATATATTAATAATTGTGTTTATAGAATATATAAATATTTATATATTTATTAATAATTATATTTATAAAATATAAATATTTATATCTTTTATGAATATAATTATTAATAATTAATATTAATAAAATTGTATTATAATAAATATTTAATTATATTTATATAAAAATTAGTTGCACAAATAGTTTTATAATATGAAGTACAATATATTATAAATAAAATATTATATACAATATTATAATAATTCATAAAATATATTATAATAATCATTTATAAAAAAATTATGTTATAATTAATATAATAAAAATAATATGTGTACCTTACACTATATATTATTAATTTAATTACTTTATAACCATAAAAATATTTAATGTCTTTTTTAAATAAATATATTTAATTGTAAGAATAATTAAACGAATTTAAAAATTAAAACAAAATAAAAAAAACGATCGCGTGACTTGAACCGAGGCTTGTCTTATAGTAAATAGTTGTTTTACCGACCACGCTACTGCTCCGTTGGAAGAAACTCAAACTTAATTGTCTAAAAACTAAGCATGAATTTCGAAGGCTATTTTCTCCGAATTGACTGCCCATTCGGCGGAATTACATTGAGGGTTCAAAACCCTAAGGGGGTACTACTATTGCACAAAGTCTCGTCCCGAAAGGAATTTCTTTAGTCGTGACCTCCCCTTGGTAGTAAAATCAGCCTGATAGAATTTAAAAAAAACTTTGACTCAGCCTCTAGCTATTAAAATTATATTTTTATAATCGTTAAATATCAGAAAAGGCAGATAAGTAACAGAGAAAAAGCATTGTCTAAGACACTTTACAAATAAAAAATAAAAATATTAAATTAATTTATAATGAATAAATCGTTGATATAATTCTTTAAATTTTTCTCTTCAAAGAAACAATGTATAATTTATGTATATATAAATATATATATGAAATGTTACTCTTCCTGAACCAATTCTTATTTCTTTTCTTACGACTATGTTATTCAGAAACCTAATACAAATCAAATAAAAAATGTAACACTTTCATATCTTAATGCATTTGCTCATTAAATGTATATATTTTTCCTCGTTTGTCGCTAATCGCATTAAATTCTCTCTTTTTTTAACCAGAGAAAAAAGCTTCTCTTACACAATCTTCGTCTCTAAGAAGAGCAATTCTTTGTGCTGTTGTTTGATTCATTAATAGGCAATCTAGCCACAAGGTCTTTGTAATGAAACAAGTTGAGTAGCAATTGATAAGCTTCTTAGAAAATTGTCTACAGCTATTACTGCCTCCAGACATTCCACCGAGTCGAGTCGTTGCGTTATCTCAGCTTTTTGAATACTTACAACATCTGGCGCGTTTTTTATTCCAGAAAAAATAATGAAAGAAGGTACATTTTTAATAAAAAATCACGCTAAACACTCAAATCGATCTATTCAGAGCTTTTTATGGCCCTATTTTCAGAAAAGAGGTAATGAAATTGGCTATTATTAAATCTCACTTCAATAGTTTTTTTGAAACACTTTCCGATAACGATGAAGAAATGGCTTAGAATCTATAAGAAAAGGTTATAAAATGACTTTTAAGCCATTTATTTTTGGTATGAAAAGCATTCAACCCTTTCTCTGTTCTTAACCCTTAATATCTCAGTATCGACTTTTCAATTCTTTCGCTTCAGTTTCTACTGTGCTGTTTTGAGTGTGTGTGTTTAAAATGGTTTTCTTTTTAAATAAACCTTTTTAAAGTCGCTTGCTTTTTCGATTCAGTAGAACGCAAATATTTTTCTCTACAATGCGTCGAATATGAATTAGTAAATACATTTAAATGCTCAGAAAGTATAGAATTCTATTGTACAGATATTTTTTGATGTACCCGATTATGCCTTCGTAACTGAGAAGGACACAACAGGATAATTTTAATTATAAAACTTTTCTGCTTTTTAAATAAACTACTTGAATATTTCTTTACAGCAAACATCGAAACTGCATCCAGTATACAATTAACTAATTTGTAATTCAGTCAGTTTTATTACGGTAGGAATCCAAACAAAAACGAAGGCTATTTGCTTCTTTAATGATAGGATGCGAGAATCAAAACTATGATAGACATTTATTAAAACTGAAAACGCAATACGTAATTTTATTGTGAAATTAGCTTTATCCAATATCGTATTGTGTTGAACATTTCATAAAGTAATGCAATATATTATATATATATATATGTATATATTGCATCAAAATAAAAGTTATGATTATCAGGTGTAAAAATATTATACATATGTGAGATAGCATCTTATATTCAATATCCTGCCGATACGTACTGCATTATGTATTTCCCGTAAATATCTTGTACAGTTACAATGAGATTCAATAAATAGTAATGATTTTTTTCAAGGGGGGGGGGAGGGGCTGAAATGGATTTCTATGGAAAATGTGTGTTTTAGGGTTACATTAAGTAACATATGCAAACAAAAATATTACTAATTATGAAAAAATATTGAATAAAATCTATTTAATATTTAAACAAAATATTGATATGAAACGTTGAATGGATCCGAATGTTTTAAATTTCTATTAATTTTCAAACTGAAATCCTTGGTAAACGTTGCTTACAAAAATAGGCTTTAGAAGTGGAATACTCTAGTCTCACACTTCCAAAACGAAGTTCGATTTTCTTTACACTGAAGTAGTTTCAAAGTTTCCTTCGCGAAGGGAAAATATTAGATTCAATTGAAATCATGCAACCATTCAAGCGCCATCTGTTGTAAAACTTCTTTTATTTTTCGGAAGAATAAAAAAAAGAAAGAAGCCATCTTGTTTATTAGGTTGTCGGCAGAACAAGAGGAGGGCTGTGATTGACATCTCCACCCCCTCTTTTACCATGGAATTGATGAAGCTGGGAGAGTGATTGTGTTAAGCGCTTGTGTTGCACCTCTGGGAACAGAGGGTGGAATACAGATTGAATTCCAAAAAGAATGGCAGCAAACGAGACCGTTTCAACGGAAAATTGCATCAAACCACACCTAGTAACTTCACGGTCCGACAGAGGGAAGAAGACTCCTCTCTCCCCGTAAAAAGAATTACTTTATTGAGTTGCGCAATCCAATTATATCTTAGTCGAATTTCTTTGTTGGGTATCTTTTTTAAACAATTGAAGGAGAAATACCATAATGTAAGAAATAATTGAATAAGAGAATGTTTTGTTTGATTTTCTGTCAGTTTACTGTAATGTATGTGAAGGTTTGTAAGATGATTAAAAGATTTTATAAATAGTTTAATTTAAACATATAAGATAACTAACTGTAAGCTCAAGTTTGTAAGCTACTGAAATTTATTAGCAAGTTGCAGATTTAAAATTGATTTAGACATAGTTTCAATATCAAAATGAATCAATGTATATATATTTAAATAATACAAGATCTTGAAAAGACTCTTATAGTAAAATTATAACAATTTCTCTGCCACCCATCCGGTATATTGGTTAGTGACGCTGCGTCATAGGCTTTGGGTTCAAATCCCGGAGAAGGCATGGATGTTTGTAAATGTATAGGGCCTTTGCGGCATGGTGTACTGTAACAACCTCGCAGAGGTTGGTGGTGTTTGCGGGTTCGAGTAAAGATCAGCCATCATGGGTTCATATTCCAATTTATTATTTCATTAACTTTGTGATATTAACTATTCCCCTACTTCCCTCATATCCCTTGTCTTCGCTCGGACCCGGCTAGATGTGTGAGGAGAACTAATTGATTAGTCGACATGATTCACTAAAATTATTTTATTTTCACACTTATCAACACAAGCACAATAATAATACAATTAAGATAATTTAGATCAATGATTAGAGCGCGAAGGTGAGACCAGTTAGCCTGGGGATAATATTTACGGACTTTCAACTAATTTCTACGATAACCTATACAAGCTCGTTATTAACTCAGACGCGTTCTAGCAATTTAGTTTCTAACTTCTATTTAAATAATACGCACAATACCTGAACTCTTGTTAATCAGAAGTCCGACAGATGAGGCCTTGAACACTAATAGCTGTCTTGATCATCTCACATCTGAGTGATCCTCACTTTGGATTTCAATTCTCACTTTAATAATCTAAGATTCTCACTTCAATAACTCACGATAATCCCTTCACTAACTCTCAAAACTCGCGAATACAGAATTTATATAATAAACTTAATTCGCATAATCACGTTTTCTTACCTTCGGTGAAAGTTGGTTGAATTAAATCTTTCCCTCAAAGAGTCCCCAAGGAATTAGCGAGAGCCTCTTATAGATCCGTCACAACTTAAATCAAACAACTAAAGGTAGGAAATGCACAACGCCATTGATTAGAAGAACACTAACATGGCTTAAGGATACATAACATATGAGGATACTTAACATATCTACACTTACTCTAGGAGCACTCTGGACTTCTATGCTGTACATCTTGGTAAATCTCTACTTGTAAGAACTACTGACTTAATTCTTAAGCATAATCTTATAACTTATTCGCCAATTAGCTACAACTGACCATCCAGAGACAAATCATTGACTAACTTTACGTAGCTAAATGTTCGCGCTTAAATATAGCAACTCATTTGCATAATTCAAGTCATCGGGAAAAAATTTTCAATAGAATTTACAGTTAAAAAGAAATAAATTTACCCCATGATGATTAGTTAAAGGTTCGCGGATAAACCCGTAACATTGTTCTAAATAGCCGTCGAGCCGCAAGTCCTTTCTTGAGGTTGGTAGAAGAAGAGAGATGGGAGACCCCTGACCTCTCCTGGGTTTCTCCCTCAAAATTGGGGTGGGACCAGGCCAAATCGTACTTTTGCCTGAATGGTGCCCAAAGTCATGGCTAACGGGAGGTGAACATCTTAGCCCTATGCTACGATGAATTTCGTGGGCTTTGATGTGACACCGTCAGACATGTATCATTAGAGAAACATCAGCAACAATTTCTAATAACCATTCAGCGAAGAAGAATTTTATTTTTAAAACAAAATTTCTCTTAAACTTGTAGTAAACTAATATGAAACTCATGTTAAAAGTGTTTTTTTTTGTCTATATATCAATATGTACTCTTATTTCAAGCGTAAAAATCAGATTAAGCTTTACTGAAAATGTAATTAATACAGGGTAATTCTTAAAGAAGTGTACAGTTTCAATGCTATATAAATCACGAACAATTTAAGATATTATTTAAGATATTGTAACAGAATGATATAGGGGATTATTTAAAGTTTTGTTTGAGACAATCACAAATTTTCTATATATGAACCCTTGGTCCCCCCCTCCCCTCCCCTATGTAGTAGCACGACACACACTGAGCCGCGGATGAGATACTCTGTTTCAGCTCAGCTTGATCAACAGGAATGGTAGGTATGAATACCTTGTCCTTTACGTACCCTCACTGGAAGAAATAACGAAGTGTTTAGTCAAAACCTTTGGGTGGCCATTGGGAAAGTGGCATGTTGTAGTCCGCGACGTGTCCAACCCATCTGTGAGGAAGATGTTCATCGAAGTAATCTCGCACATTGGCCGACCAGTGTGTTGTTGTATCATCCAATTGGTGAATGAAGTTTTCAACGCTGTCCTGCAACTGTGGCATTAACCAAAGAGTTAACATGTCCAAAAAAGTAGTTTCCGTAACATTTTGCTAAATTCAAGAACACTAAAAGCCTTTTCCTCTGCAATCACCACCATTTTGGCTGTCTTGTCACATGACGCACATGCTATTTGTATATGTCAGCTCTGTCAGGGGCGAGACACAAACTTTAAGAGAACATCTAACTTATATACGGTTCGATGAGGTGGTTTTTGTCTTTGATTGTTATTGTTTTACAACATCTGGAAAGTATTTACTTCTTTATGAAACTTCCTGTACAACAAATTTTTGGGGAAAATCTATGAAATGCCATTTTTATTTTACAGCCCTTGTAATTTTTATTGCATTGTTCTTCAGATATTTTTTTAAAATTTGACTTCCTGCATAACACGCTCAGGAGAGGCAAAAAGGATAATATTTCATATTGCATATTATTTTCGAAATTATTCATTTCCTTCCGTTGTAACATTTTTGCCAAATACTGAATTTATAAAGTCAAGAATTGTGTTCTGGGTTCAGCTTTTTCATCCCGTTTTGAAATTACTCATTCTTTGAAATAGCTAAGCCTTTATGAGACATATCCAAATGCTACAGTTATTTTCAAACCAATCTTTTGATTTTTTTGCCTAAAGAAAATATTCAGAAAAAGCAATTTGTTTTAAACCAGGAGTTTATGGTTCTCATCACCCCCATGCCTTTGCGAAACCCCTCGTAACAGAGGCTTTGATTCCTCAAGAATTATAATATTCATAATCGCAAGATTAAGAGCTCGTCACTACTAGAGCTTGAAAACCACCCTGATGAAATAAGATCTTACATACAGTGTAAAAACTACTCAGAAATCCAACTGCTCACACCCAAACATATCATCGAGCGCTCAGCTTTCATCCCAAGAGCACTAAACCTCGGTCTAATTCCACTAATTTTGACCCATTGCAAGAGATCATATATATCTTCAATCTGATCAAAACTTACAAAACTTCGAGTGCCCAGCTTTTACCTCAAGAGCACTAAACCTCGTTCTAATTCCACTCATTGAGCCACTGCAAAAAAAAAAAGATTATATATATCTTCAATCTGATCAAAACATATTTTCGAGTGCCCAGCTTTCAACCCAAGAGCAGTAAACCTCGGTCTAATTCCATTCACTGACCCACTGCAAAAGATCATATATATCTTCAATTAGATCAAGACATATCTTCGAGTGCCCAGCTTTCACCCGAAGAATACTAAGCCTTGATCAATTCAACTCATTGACCCACTGTAAGAGATCATCCTTAATCATAACGATTCGGAATTGGTAGCTGCAATTGTTGCCACCCTCGGTGGAACTAGTGTTTTTATTCTGTTTTTCTTTGTCAAATCCATGGACACGAGAACAACGACAACGATATCCTAAGCAAAACCTGAAAACCAATTCTTCTTCTTTTCTCGGTCTTTCTTATATGTATTCATTCGTATTGATTTCTTCACATGGATTCGGAACAGTAATGTTAAACGTGTCCTTACAAAAATCTATGCAAAAGTGACGAATGAATTCTCTCTCTCTCTTTCTTATACGTATTTATTCAAAGGGGTTTGTCCACATGAATATATAGAGGAAGGAACGAACATGAAGAGAGACACATGAATAATTAATAACGGAAGAGAGTAAAAACGTAATTTTTGAAAATCTGCGGTAAAACGTCGATTTGAAGGACGACAGACTAAAAGTACAGTTCGTGGTGAGACAAAAGTCTTGTATGTACTTTTTCGGAGTCAGCTCCGGAGCTTAGATGTAGCGTGCCCGCTTCGTAAGCCCAAGGTTGCGGGTTCGATCCCAGCTGGAAGTGATAGATTATCTGCATGCGAAAATCGTAGGCACGCGCATGTCACATAATTATGTGGCGTGTAAAAGATTCCTTGAATGTAAATCTGGCGCCGGCTGGGTGGCGTGGTTGGTTTGTCACTGGCCTTCTACACCCAAGGTTGCGGGTTCGACCCCGGCCCAAGTCGGTGGATTTTCTTGATGTAGAAAATCGACAGCGGCCATGTCGTATAATTATACGACATGTGAAAGATCCTTAAAGTGTCTTTTTGGCTTGGATGCTCACGGCAAAATTAAATCCTAGTACAAAGTTCGCCTCGTTAAGAGCTCAGGTGCCTCCCTCTGGGGAGGAAACTGGGCGTCAAAATTGCTTGCTGTAATTAGTATCGTCTATATGGTGTAGCGATAAAAAGTGGCACCAGCTCCTGGGGAATGTACTATGTCTGCAAAGGTTTAAAATACCAATGCGCAGCCCCATTGAAGAAAAAAATGTTAATCTGGCTGGGTGGTACTCTCGGAGACCTTGAATTAAAAAATTAATTCATGCGTTGAAATTTCGTAGATATGTGATTCACTAGATAGTGCCACCATGAAATGAATCTCACATTTGGGAATTTGACGTGTCTGCAAAGGCTTGGTTGTCAATATGCAGCCCATTAGAGAGAAAATAACCTTTTTTGGGATTTGTCCTCTTCTCTGTGATTCTAACTTTTGATAACAGACCTTTTTATATACTGTTTTCCAAGTGGTTTATTGAAGTTTTGCTTTACAGATCAATATATTTTTAAATAGTAATTCCATAGCCTTTTAACGGATATCTTTATTACTTGGGGAAATGGTGCTTCCAAACACTAATCTCTAATTTAAGAAATATTTGATCATTTTTACACATGTTTGCTTTTAATTTACGTTGTTATTTTTAAGAAATACATAAGCTACTCGACCCGTATTTGAATAGTTCGTAACTACTTTCAACAAAACTTTTAATGTGTAAATAATATCATTTATCACAGTCTTATTATTGCTTTAACACTATTCAAAATGTTTTAGACATAGTGTTCATTCCTTCTAAGAAACAATAGAAAAGGTAAGCAAATCAGATAAAAAAAATTCTCTAATGGCTTACAAAAAATGGTTATCTAATATAAATCAAAATAATAAAATCAGAAGCTGTTATCTTCCTTTTAAAAGAATGTCTTAATGTACCCATTTGACAATGTAAAATACATAGGAAAAGATAAATTCCCTTTGAGTTTAAAATCATGAAGCAGTTTAAAGAAAATGCCTTAACAATAGTGAATACAGTAGAAAATCAGTATATATATATTTTTTACTACTAAGAATGACTATTTCTAGAACTAATATAAAAAAAACCCAAGAGATTAACTTTGTGGTGAAATATTAAAATCGAATTTGGGCGGAGGAAGCAAATATATAGAAAGAAACACTCAATTGCAGAAATCGGAAACGAACTGCAATGCGAAAGAGAATAATATAAACGAGTCTATCTGGGTAAAAAAAAATATTTCTCGTCTTATCAGATTTCTTGTTTTTAGTCAATAATAGATCTTTTTCGAGGAAGTATATTTCTCTAAGAAAGGACATTTATAAAGACAAATCGATGTCAAAATGAGAATCTGGTCTCGGTGTTGTTGAATTCAAGGACTAAAATTGTCAAGAAGAATCCTTTCAATAAAATACAAAATCTTGAACTTCCAAGAAGCTATTATTCAAAGTTATAAATAAAATTTAAAAAATGTACAGTGGATTGTTGAAAACATCTCTGAAAATAACTGGAAATTAAAGGAAAAAAGATTACATTGAAGCTACTTGAAACAAACTATAATAACTGAAAAATAAGTAATGGCTAAAAATTTATCGATATACATACATATGCATACATGCCTTATTTATACAAACACATATTCAGGCATACATAATACTAAAAAATTTATAGTAGCAGGTATACCGTTCCCTCGAATGGGCGAACGAAAAAATATAATAATCGAGAATCAACAATTTCAGGATTTTTACTCGACAAAATAAACAAGCCAGTCAAATTTCAAGTTTGTAGAACTAATAGGCTCTAAAAAGGAAATTTTTGTCTCCCCGCAACCTCTTTCGTCACCCTTCGAATTATTTTTCCCTAAAACCCATTCTTAGCGGATTTCTACTCAACAAAAGAAACAAGCCTGCTAAATTTCAAGTCTATAAGCTGTAAAATTTTCGGATATTTTGTGGTGAGTGAATGAGTTAGTTTTCTTATCTCCTGTATAAATAGATAGAGAATAAGCTTTTGTTAACAAAACACCAAAGCAACTAAAAAATTATAAACCAAAGAAGAATATTCGAATGAGAGAGAGATTTGAAGAAAAAAATAAAGAGTCTATCAAGTCAAAAAGCAATTTTTGGGTGAGAACTGAATGTGTGGGACTAACTAATTTGATGACCTTAATATTCTCCATTTGCGATTTGTAATTCTCATAAGGAAATATCCGAAAAACAAAGGAGTACCATAAATAAAACTACAAGCAAACTAATGAGAAGTTAACCATCAAAAATTTGAAAAAGAGAAAAGTATCATAGAAGTAGTAATAAGGAAGTCTTTCGATTTTTTTGAGGCCTTGAGCCCCTATGTAAGAGTAGACCCTACTTGTGATCTTTAAAAGTAGACCAGTATAAGCATGGTATTGTCAAATACTCGTACAAATGGTAATTTGAAGATGTGCTTGACTCTCAAACTTAGGCATGAGTGGGCTTGATCGATAGCCTCATTTTAACTATGAATGATTGTTTTATGGTATTAGGCCTAGACCCCAGACATGGACAACTGCAATCACATAATAATCCAGTCTTGCCACTTTTGCCAGTTGACATGCAGTTTTGATATTTCCTGTTTTGGGAGAATATGTTTCGGAATAATATTTGACTATTAAAATTATGCAGATCAAGATCTTGTGGCAGTGGTTCCTATATAAGCCAGTAACAACCTCCGAACTGAAATGATCATTTTGGTCATTGATATGTAACGTGCTTATAGATCATATGTTACCGAGTTCTAATCCGCCTCATTGGTGACCGTGACACTGAACTAAGAAAAAATGCAACCTTCGCGCGACTGTCATGGCTCCATTTACCCGCTCCAAGAGCAACCCCAGCTATTAGACACACTTGACGTAGCAAACTAAGCCATCAGACACACTTGACGCAGCAAATAAAGCCATCTTACACACTTGACGCAGCAAACAAAGCCGTCAGACACACTTGATGCTACAACAACAAATCAGACGCTCGCCATATAACAACTATATCGTTCATTCGCCTATCCATCGAATCACTGGTGGGAGAATGTGTGGCAGTGGTTCCTAAATAAGCCAGTAACTGCCATCCGGACTGGAGTGATCATTTTGGTATAGGGTATGTTACGTCCTTACAGATCAGAAGGTACCGAGTTCTATCCTCTACATTCTTATTAAGAAGTTCGAGAACGAAAAGAGGCCCCACCGAGGGTGTGGTCCTGGGCCCGTGCCCTGTTGGCCCATGCCTTAAGACGCCCCAGAGTAATATACACACAAATAATTCAAAGTAAAAAAATCACAATGTGTGTCGAAACGTAAAGCAATCATCAAATAACCGAAATGTTTAAGCGCAGGGCCTTAAATATACGGGGAAAAAACCGTCACCACCATCAGAACGTAAAGAAAAGAAGCGAGGAGCTTGATATTGGTTAGTTCGTTGAAGGAAATGTTGAAATGAGTAAACGAATAGATGGCTCAAAATGTGTGTCTAAAAATGTAATGAACTGGGACAACATAATTGACTGCGAAGAAATTTTGAGAACTCTAGTAGGTCGGAATGGAGGATGGTATCTTTTAATACGTTAAAGAATAAAAGATAAACTTGGTGCTTTTCTTTCAAACTCCGAAAAGTTTTGACATGCACGTTTTAATGAATCAGTCAACACAGAAAAAATATGCAGTTTCAATTTAAGTTTATTTACTAAATTTCTGCATTTGTATATAAATAACTAATCTCTCTCTAAGAACAACTGAACATATTAGTATATCCTACTCTAGTGTTCTAAGCATATATTTTATGTCGCGGATGTGGACACAACTAAAACATAAACTGTAGCGACACAGACATTTTCTCACCTTGGGAAGTATGATATCTCAATACAATTATTAAAGTAATTAAATTTTTTCAATTATAAATGTGTGTGTGTGTAAGGATAACTAATTATAAACTAAACAAAAATTCTACTTCCCATCTAACATTTTTTAAAT
>BMAO01019386.1:0-22321 GCA_019973975.1 Trichonephila clavata
TGATTTAAATACAAAGGAAAATAATAAAGAGCGCAATATTTTTCAATCAATCAAAAGACTTTTTAATAAAACAAAAAGAGTAATTAGTCTTTTTTTACCAGAAGTGTAAGTATTCTATCAATGACATTATATCCTAAAACTATGCTGTATTTATTAAACATAGCTGAGGTGTTCAGTAATATCAGAAAATCAATTTGGATTTTTTAAAAAAAGAAGCATAGCAGTTCTTCATCTTAATACATTGACATATATATATATATATATAAGAAAAAAATCAGAGTTTACCATAACAAATTTGATTTCAATAAATTATATTATAAGAAAGAAAATACAAGGCTATAAAATGGCAAAATTTCTTTTTGACTGCAAAAAATTAGATTTAAAATACTATTTTAAAATTGTGAAAGTGGGATAATATTCTGAAGCTTAATCTCTTTAGAAAGTATTATTAAGCTGTAAAATCTACTGATACTTGTTTTTAAGGTGCACTTAAAACCTAATTTTTAATGCAAAAAAATGTCTTTTTTTTGTTGCTGTTGTTTTCATTCAATTTAGAATTTTTTTCTCTTCCCTCCTGTTTTCAAAGGATCAATTGCCTAACAGTATTGTACATTTGACAAAAATATATATTAAATTTTCTCACTTTGTCCACATTTACAGATAAAACTCTAATGTAAATGACTCTACTAACTTTACTATTTTTTGCTTTTTTAGATATGGACCAATTTTTGGTGCTGGAGCTGACCTTTGTATTTCTCATAATTGTAATGCTAACCTTGAAAGTTATTCTAATCTTCCTCATTCTTATGATGGAGAAAATGCTTCATGCACTCTTCTTATGGGAGATTACAATTTTACTGTTTTAGATTATGAAGTTTTTACTACTTTAGGAAAGTAATGTGTGGTCAAAAAAATTGTGATAATAAAAATAAAAGGAAATATCAATAAGAAAGTTTCCAATTTTTGTTAAGGAATACAATAAGTTATTTAGAAATTTTTAATCTTTCACGTAAGGATTATATATATATTGGCTTTAAGGTCTTTTTTTACTGTTACTGAAGGTGAAAGTTTCATTTTAATGTGATTTTTACTGTCTTTATATGTAATTTTACAATGGTATACATATCTTTTATACATTTCCTTATATTTGTTTTTATGTGTATGTGAACAATGATTTTTAATTCCATTAAAATGTTATTTGAACATTATTTGCAGATTGGGATTTAATATATGTTATTATTTTTTATTTGTTGCTTAGCTCTGTTAGCTTAAAAAGAAATACCAATAAGAAATTTTCCAATTTTTGTTAAGAAATTGGATAAGTTATTTAGAAATTTGTGATCTTTCATGTTAAGATTATTAGTTGTAAGGTCTTTTTTGCTATTATTGAAGGTGAAAGTATTGTAATGTGATTTTTACCTTTTTTATGTAGTTTTACAATGACACATTCCTTTTATACATTTCTTTGTATTTGTTTTTATGCATGTATGTGAACAATTCTTTTTAATTCTGTCAAAATGTTACTTAAACCTTTTTTGCCAAGTGGTATTTAATCTACATTATTAATTCTATTCATTACTTAATTTTTGTATGCACTAACAATAGAATAGTATGATTCTAAATTTATATACAAGCATACTCATGTTAGTTACTTATACAAATTTTTTACAATTTATAATATTTTTTAACTTGTGTATGTTTTATATTTTTGAATGCATTGACAAATAAAAGCTGTACTTGTTGAAATACTTGGCATATCACAAAAATTTGGAAATGATTTTTTAAATAAACTTCAAATTTTGTCAGTTTTTCTTACTATAATAAGGAAATAAAAAATAAAGAGCTTTGTTGATACATTATAAAAGTGTAGGAGCAATCTCATTTTTACCAATTTGTTACTATTTAAATGTGTACTGTGTTAGAATGAATATTTATATGTGATTTAAGAGAGTAAATGGAACATCATAACTCAACTCCCCCACCGAGTTCCTTGTGAATATCTGTTGTTGAAAATGGTAAAAATTAACACAAGTTCCTTAATTGTTTTTTACTGTACCCAATCTTTTCCTGCATCAGTATTTTTTAATCATCTTTATAAAACCTGTGTTTTATTTAAGATTTGATAAGAACTCAAAAATCATCATTATAATTATCTGATAAAATTTTATTTTATTTGTTAGCTGAGGCTAAAGTTAATGAATAGCAAGCATAAAGTAAAGAGGAATGTTTCTTTTTTATGAAATGTCAGGTTTTTTGAAGACCACTAAATCAATTTTGGAAACAGATGAGATTAATATTCAGTTGTAAATATTATTAGAATGTATTCATAATTTTATTTGATATTTGTAAATTTGGCAAAGAAATTTGTGTGAGAAAAAAATATATGAAATTGTATACATGAAATATCTTAAAAATTAATAACTACTCAATTTCTCAGTGATTATAATAAATAACTTTCTATTAGTATTATTAATCTTTTTTTCATTGATATTTAGTAATAAAAAGATTGTATTGTTTTATTTGCTTTAACTAAGCTTTTTTAAGAAATTTTCCTTGGTAAATTTCTGTGCAAGAAAATTTGTCATAAGCAGTTTATTTTCATAAAATTCAAGATTTACAATGAAAGAAATAGAAAAAAAATGCCTAGAAATTTTATTAACCTTTATGTTATAATAGCTCTTTTGAATATTATTTTGACTAAGATATTGCTTGTTTAATGTTATAAAAAATTACAATTTTTTATTTATGCAATGATATTGTTCTTTCTTCTGTATTTAAATGTAGTATTTTTTATGCATAAACTTATCATTGCATCAAATAAATTTTCACTTTTATACATCTAAAACATAGCAGATATATGTAACTTGCAATTTTTCTTTTGTATTACTGGTTAATGTTGGTTTTTGGTTTTATTTGTGGTTTTTTATTGCCTGACTTGTTTTTATTCAAAATATTTCTTAAACTGATTTTTTTAATATTTACATTTTAATGAATACTGGAATCTCTTTCTTTGTAAGTATTTTTTTTTCATTTATTTTAACTTTACTGGTTACTTATACCAAAACATGTTATTGTTAAATATGTGTGCTCAGATATGGGAAAGGCATGTTACTTAATTTTATTGATACTTATTAGGGTGTTATTTTTTACGTTTACTTGATTTAATGTTAAATAACTGAATATGTTTTCATGTGATAAAGCTGTACAAGAAAAATATATTAACGTTTATTCTTTAGACAATTAGATATCTATAAATATATTTGCTGTACTCATTTTGTTATAAAAACACAAAAGTTGTTTCAATTATTTTTATACAAAAATATTTTGTTGTATAACAGTAAAAAAAAATACTTAAGAAGCTCTATTTAATTCATTATCAATGTATTAATTTGCCTTCAATAAATTCATTTTTTAAACAGTTTTGTTGCTTTCATTTTATAATAATTAAACAATAAACATATCAGAAATAAACATATTTTGTTTAATTAACAGAACACTGAATCACAGCTTCCTTAGAAATAATTCATATCATTTGCTCATACAAACAGATAGTTTTCAAACAAATCTCAATAGTGGATTAGGGCGAAACCCATCGAGCTGTCAAGAACTATAATTTATGAACATGCACTAGATGTTTCATACCTAAGAATTTATCTAAATTTGGACGTACTAAGTAACTTTTTTTAAAAAATAAGTATTCAGCAAGAATGGTAGAAAAATAGTTCCCATGCATGTTTTTGTGTCATTACCTTTTGTATTACCAAAGCTCACTCTAGTATTTTGCACAGTTATTCAGAATTGACATTTTATTCAGCATTTATGAAGGTATAAGCTATCATTTAAAAAAAAATTTCTCATACTTGCATTTCAAAATTGAAACTTCAGTATTTTAGAATTTTGAATTAAAAAAGATAGAATAAAAAATTAGATTTCTTGAAGCTATTATTAGTTATTTCCCTCAAAGATATATTATAATTCTCATTTACAACTTACACAGCTTTTTTTAAAAATGCTTCAGCTTTATTAAATTATAATAGTTATATGGCATATGATTATATGTAATTAAATCTAATTTTCTTTTGACTGAGATTTTCTGTTTTTGTATTTTGGTGGAAAAGGATATGTAATGTTGATGTGTGTGTTTGATATATATAATATATATTAATGTTAACTCTGCATAATGTGTGTGATATAATGTCAATGGCATATTCTAAAAATATCTAGTCAGCAATGTATCAGTGAATCCTTAAAAATTGTTGATACACTTAATACTAAAAACGTTTTGTTCTTACTGAAGGAAGCATTTTATGGTACTTCCTTCTCATGTTGGTTGCGAAGAAGGTCTTAATCAATATTAAGATTCCCGAGCGATCCAAATACATCTTGAGTGGGGAAGCCATTAAGTCAAACATGAAATGATTACCAACAGGAAATAGCAATAATTTGCTTTTCTTAATATAACACTAGAAATGACTATGTAAACAAGACAAGTTAAAGGGTATAAATAAACTTTGTACTTAACTGAAAGAGATTCAACTCCTCAGCTTTGAGGATTCAAAAACAGATGTAATCTTGAATTCCAAGAGCTGATATGACAATGTAGCTTTAGAATCCACAGGAATCGATATGGGTCAGAATCATCCACAATTTTCTCGTTGACTATATATTATTCGATTCTGATGTCCACTTATGTTAAGGCGTTGGTTCTAGCTTAAAATGCTAGTTTGGCTGGATGGAAGGAAACAGAATTCGAGTGGATAGAGAACTCATGAATATCCCATAGTACAAGCATAAATTGAATATTTTAAAGTATGCTTTGTGAAGTTTCTAAGATTCGCTCTATTAAAAAATTTACAAATGAATACATAAATTGAATACTTTAAAGTATATTCATTTTGTGAAGTTTCTAAGACCCACTCTATTAAAAAATTTACAAATGCACATCAAGAATTGTTAATACTTAAATTAGTTTTATTGACTATGTTTCCCACTTTCTGGATTTCATTTTTAAGTCTTTTGCTATTATATTTATGCATACATGTGTAGAATTTTCAATTTACTCAACTTGAGAGGCAGAGATGATTGGATTACTAAAGATCAAAATAGATAATTTAATTTTTGAAAACCCATAGAGATGGATGTTTCAGTATTATACACCCTATAACAACAACAAAAAAAGAAAGAAAGAAAAAACGACGCACCAAGAACGAGTTGTCCGATAAAAACAAAAATTGGTGGCTAGAAAAATTATGTACAAAATAGAAAATAATTAAAATTTCAGAAAAATTGAATAATTTATTTCAGAGTTACATAGTTACAAAGTAACGAGCTTAATAAGGTATTGGACTACCTCTACCCTGAATGCAAGCTGCCACACGACGAGGCATGGAGTGATAAAGTACACTGATGGTCCCCTGCTGTATTTCTTGCCAAGTTTGCGCCAATTGTCAGGTGAGGTCATCAACATTCCATGGTAGATGCAGTCGCCTTCCCATCAAATCCCAGACATGCTCGATTAGAGAGAGATCTGACTGGCCAAGGAAGTGTTTGAAAAGCTGTAACACAGTTCATAGCAACACGTGTCATATGTGATCTGGTGTCCAAAGTTACTGGTGTCCAAAAGTTAAGCATAAATCGTAAAGTGCGAAAAAACATGGAGTAAATATTCGTAAAATTATTCCAAATTTCTTGCGGATATTAATTGGGTGAAGAAGAAACATTGGGTTTAAGCAAAACTTTTCATTTGACGTCCCGCTCGAAACACCGGCGCATGTCGGAACGCGGAGAAACCGAATCACGCAGCATAGGCAGTTCAGACAAGTTCGTGCAACTGCTGTGCGAAGGAACGGTGTTAACCATCAAACAAGGTGAATGGTGTCACAAAGACGCCAATTGGACATGTTTACGAAAGGAAGAATCGTTGGAATGCTGGAATCCTCACGATCACAAACCGAAGTGTCTCGAATTCTGAATGTGGACCAGTCTGTGATTTCAAGACTGTGGCAAAGGTTTCAAAGAACGGGAGATGTTACCCGACAACCAGTATCAGGTCGACCAAGAGTCACAGCCCCTCGCCAAGACCAATATTTGGTAATAAGTGCGTGACGTCAGAGGGGCAGTATTGCCAGAGCACTGGGTTCGGCGCTCACAGTCGCCACAGGAATACGAATTTCGAGACAAACTGTTTACAGGAGACTCAATCATGCTGGCATGCATGCCAGAAGACCAGCAGTTTGCATTCCTCTCACGTCTGCGCATAAAGGCGCTCGTTTGAACTGGAGTTTGAAACATCAACATTGGCGTGAAGGAGAGTGGGCTAATGTGATGTTCAGTGACGAGTCCCGGTTTAGTGTGAGTAGTGATTCTTGGCGGGTAACGATATGGAGAGAACGTGGAACACGTTTTGAACCAAGAAACATAACGGAAAGACATAATTTTCCATCAAGGGGAGTAATGGTATGGCCAGGCATACCATTGCTCAAAGACTGCTCAAAGATGCAGAAACGAAGTTCTTGAGCCTTATATTCGCTTTTTTCGAGGTTCTGTCGGTCCTGACTTCATATTCATGGATGATAATGCGCCATGTCACCGAACAGTGCTGATTGATGACTTCCTTGAATAGGAACACATCCAGCGCATGCCGTGGCCTGCGAACTCCCCTGATTTAAATCCTATCGAGCATGTATGGGATATGCTCGGGAGACAAATTGCAGCCCTTTCGCACCCACCAAGCTCCGTTACAGAACTGAAAAGAGCTCTCCAAGAAGCTTGGAACCGTTTGAGCCCACAAAGCATTAATCACCTCATAGCAAGTATGGTAAATCGCTGTGCAGCGTGCCTGGCTGTCAGAAGTGACCACACGCCTTTCTAAACTGCAGCATCAGCATTTTATTTAATGTTTTCTTTCATTTTTTCTTTAAAGTGTATATAGTTCCTTGCTATGCTGAGTTTTCTTTCAAACTGCTACTTTGGATAATAAAATTAATTATTATCATTCTTTTGATTTACTTCCGTATTTTATAACCATTTTACACTCGCATATCACGTTTCCCGCCATTCTGATTTACAGTTCCTTCTTTATTCACATAATTATGAATTATGCTTAACTTTTGGACACCAGTGTATCTTGCTGAAAAATAAGGCCAGGGTTCTGCAAAACGAACGGTAGCTAAATAGTTTTCAAAATGTCACTGACGTATCTCTGTGCTGTAAATGTGTCTCTAATGACAACCAAAGGGGTCCGGCTGTCAAAAGAAATGGCACCCCAGACCACATCTCCTGTTTGAGGGCCTGTGTGGCGTTCAATAGTGAAAGCAGGATCAGCACGCTGCCCTGGACGTCTACAGACACGTCTTCGAGGATCGTCAGGACATAGTTGGAAGCGAGATTCGTCGCTAAACACTATACATCCCCAGTCAGTATGATTCTAACCTGATCGAGGCAAGCACTACTGTAATCTGGTTCGACAGTGTGCAGGCGTGAGTGGCATGTTATGTAGCGGTCGGTACGAATGTAAATTTCGCTCTACAAGCCGTCTGTAAATGGTCATGGTGGACACTCGTGTACGGTTCGCACGACTGATGGTTGATAACGATGAATCAGACACTGTGACAGCTGATCTGAGAATCCATCTGTCTTCCCGATCTGCTGTGGCCCTAGGTCAACCGCTACCTTCTTGACGTTGAAATCTTCTCCTGTCCACCCATTCTAGCCAGCATTTTCTAATGGTCACATCGCTTCAACCCATTTGACGAGTGATTCTCCGATTGGCTCAACTGCCTTTTTCAATCCAATGATTTGACCTCTTTCAAACTCTGATAGTTGCTCGAATCCTGCGTTGAGGCATTTTTTTCAGTCGAGGAAAGGTATCCTTTATCGCAATGCAACAGAAATTTTGACCATCAGATTGAAAATCACTTCTTATAGACACCTGCTGAGTGCGCAGTTGCAATGCGCTGTAGCTCTCGCTATTTATTCATTGGATACCAAATTTTAATCTTTTGCATATTCGGTGCAAATATCTTTTCATACGAAATTTCATTACAATCGGGCAACTCCTCCTTGGTGCGTTGGTCTTTTGTTGTTGTTATTGTTATAGAGTTATATACAGACACACATCAAAGTCTTATGGACGAAATTCAGACCAGACTGACGCCAAGCGGGGAATCACGTGACAAATTGGGCAACAATTGCACGTGTTTTGCATTACCGTGGTAGAACCGTATAAGCAAATTGTTGTCATTCTTTAGCTTTAATTTTATCTAATTAAAATATGTGATATCATTGTATTTCTTGCATTTTTCTAGTGTATATATTTGTTAGGAAATAATCTTAACAACTTTTGAACATAATTTTTGTTTTTTTGTAATTTATTTATCTAATTAGGTATTCGTCTGCTTCGACTAGTGTTAGCTGGTGTATTTGTTTACAGTTCTTCATTCACTTAGATATAGCTCTCAGTTATTTTAGTTCTCAATTAATTTTGTAGTTCTTTTTTTTATATTCGATGACAAATTTGTGAGTAACATGTCGCTTACCGAGCCTGATTGCTCAGTTAAGTATTAATTTTTTTTTTTATCAAAAGCGTTGTAAAAGCAGAAATGAAAAGAGTAAAGTACAAGTCATTTGTTCAGATCAGAATAACTTCTGAGGTAAGTTATAAATTATTTTGTGTTCTAATTTAGATACTTTCTGAAACTATTATGAATGCATTGCTCTTTACTCATTTATGCTTTAGTTTAACTCATTGTTATAAAAAACAAAATAGGTTTTAATAACACATTAATATTGTTATTTATCATTGAATTATAAGTTGATTCTAAAAGATTAAAAGTAATGGCAACTATTCAAATTTAGCAGCTTTTTAAACTTCTGTAAAAGAAATGTGAATGGACAAATTACAATTTTTTGAATAGCTATATTATCAATGATAAGTTTATAATTTGATTCTTATATTTTAGAGTAGCATTGAATATCAATTGCATTGTTTTCTATTTTAATGAATATTCATTATTATGCTTTAGCCATTACATAGTTATCGCTATTTATGAGTAAATCCTAATTTGATTCCAACACATTAAAAGTAAAGACAAGAAATGCCAAACCATTTTGATAAAGAAATGTAAATTTTTTCATTTAAAACTTAAATTCAATATGGAGAAATGTTGTGTTTACATTTAAGATTCTCCCAAATTGTTACTAATTTTTCTTATAAGGCATAGCATTTTTAAATCAAGCACTTTATGATGTGTTTTTATATAAAAAAAACTGTTAATTTTCACTTATTTAAAATTTTTATTCATATAATTTATTTATTTAAATTATGGTCTTTAGATAAAATAATTGAATATAAATTAAGCTGAAAATTAACTTTGGTACAAATCTTTCAACATTTATTAAACAGTAGACTAATATGTAAATACCAAAACTCATAAATTTACAATCAAATTTTAGAATTTATTTCTTTTTAATATTTAATACTTTTTTTTTAAACTTAAGGTTATAAGTACAGCATGCACTTGTCTTACTGGAGGCACTCCAACATTTTGTAAGCAGGTGTTTGCAACGGTTTATGTGTGTGTTCCAACGGAAATCAAAGATGATTTCTGCAAGTGGAGACAGATCGTGCTACTTGGTATATAGCTGGTTTGTGGGTAGATAGTGAAAGTGCCCAGATGGTTCCGGATGATGCAGATTGAAATGGCAAGACTCTTTGGAAATTGTTATCGTTTGGAAGTGCGAGCCGTGATATGATTTTTATGAAGTAAAAGTGCCCGCATCTGCAACGAGCAGACATGTTGCAAGGACAGAAATCACCACAGCACGAATTGAAGAAACTCCTTAGATTGATCAACGGGTAACTCTGCTTGAAATCTCGTCAGAGCTGGGATTGAGCTATGGTAGCACGCAGTATATCATTTTCTGATGTGCTGCGATATTGTACTGAGACTGGCTCAATGGACAAGGACCTGATTTCTACCTAGACTGATTAAACAAGTAGGTTCTGTATTCTCTATGATAAATGCCTAAATAGACTTGGTGATTATGACGAAATGTGATAGGTGAATATGCCTCTTAATTCCCCTTTTGTATTTTCTGTATATTGTAAATAAATATTTTTTATTCGACTCATAACCTTTTTTTCTGCTCACCCCTCGTAATTATGGATATTTCTTAATGATTTGTGGATTTTATAGATGTATCTGTTTTACAATGCTAAGCTTTTTAAAATAATTTTGTACATAAAATATTAAGAGTTGATAGGGAAGTATTTCATATATATTTATCCTCTGATGAAAATTTTTTTTTTTTACAACTTCATGAATTGCATATTTTACAATAGTGTGGCTTATATACCAGTAAAAGATATTTGAAATGATCCTGTAATTTTGTGGTTTGCTTTATCAATACTATAGAAAGTTCTTAATTCCCCCCCCCCTTTGTACTACTATGCTATTAACTCGTATACTCGTTCTTCACACGGGGGGGGGGGAATTTATATATATCAAAAATGTTATGCATGAATTTTCTCATTTTTTTTTCAGCATTTAGAGATGAAAAGTAACAATTGTCTATAAAATATATTACATTTACGTCAAGTTTGCCTACCTACACTTAAAATTCAAATTAATATTTTATTTCATTGGTGATCAGTTCTTTGATAAAAATGAATTTTATTTTTACAATGTATTACATGTAAATACTTTATACATATAAAGATATCTAAAATGATTCTAATAAAATAATAAAAATTGAACAAGGCAAAGGTTTTATAAATAAGTAAATGTAACGACTCAAATTGATATTTCAAAGACTTGTCATTCAATTCTTAGCATTTAATAATCTCCCACTTTGTGGAAACCATGAAATAATATGAACAGCTATAAATGGAAATTTTTTTAGTTCAATAGAATAAATAAATATGACCCTGTGTTAATGTATCATTTGTAAACAAAATTTAAAAAACCTCTAAAAATAGAATTGTGCATCACTTAGCAAATTATAAATAAAACCAGAGAGAAATTTACATGTTACTTCTATAACACTGCAATATTGATACAGTTTTACGTGAATAGATTTATATAAATATACCAAATATTAATTCTGATTTAAAAACCTGCGAAAAACATGAATTAGAAAAAAGCTACAAGACTTTTCTTAAGTTTACAACAAAAATGTAGTTGAAATCAGTTAGCAACAGAATTTGATTTTGAATGTAAGAGATTTAAATAACACACAAGATATATTGCAATACATGCAAAATAAATATAATGAGTTATTTCTACATGTATTAATTGTTTTAATACTTTTTTCTTAAGTTGCAATTACTGTAGCAAGTGTTGAGAGTTCTTTCAGCATATTAAAAAGTTACCTTCAGCAGTTGCTATATTAAGCATCAAACAAAATAATTAAAATTTTTTTAAAAATAACATCATGCAATAAAAAACATGTGCATGGGTATGCGACACTTGGATTAATGCAAATATGTACTATATTAAAAATTTACATTAAAATTTTTAATAAATACTTTTTTTTATATGAAGTGCCTAAAACATGTTGATCAACTTCTTTTATATTGTACAATATTAAGAGAATGTACCATCAGAAAAAGTGAAATAATTTTCAGAAATTCAATTTAATTATCCTTAATTTTAAATATATTTTTCTTATTGAATTACATATAATTTATAAAAATAATAGAAAATAATGATTTATGTATAAACAATAGATGGTTCCAAAATACAATTTAAACTTGTAAAAAAGTTTACTTTAAGCCATTGTTCATCTCATATTAAAGTGAGTTAATATGAAAGTTTTTGATTAATAATATTTATCCATTGGTGAAAATGAATTTCATTTTTACAGCACAATGAATTGCAAATTAGATGAAAAAATACAATATATATATAAATGAATAGTCGCATAAAATTTCCATTCATAATTAAATTCAAAATTTATCAAACCAAACAAATATTTCTGTACAATTTCAATGATGAATAACATTTATATATATATATATATATATATATAAACAGAGCGAATCACAAGATTATTGTGTTGGACATTCCATAAACTTTTCAGGTCATAAAATTAATTGAATATATTTTGGCCATAGTATTCAAAAATAAGAATTTTCAAACAAGAAAAAATGTACAACCAGACATAACAAATAATTTCCAGTAATTGAGGTGTGTTTTTTTTTAAATTGGCTTAAGTCACTTTGTTTTAAAGCTAAAAAGTACCCTTTTTTAAAAAATGTTTTTTGGAGACAATAACAGCAAAAATACAATTTTTTTCCCTTCAAATTATATTATGTTGATTCTGAAAGCAAAAAGTCAGTTTGACCAGCTATTATTTCACTGTTTAAAAAAAAATTAAGAATTTAAATCTTTTCGAACTCATAAGATGCCCAATTTTTAAAATTTTTTAGTCATTTTAAGTGGTTTATGTTTATAGGTTACTGCGAAAAAGGTTAGTATGGATTTGAAAATCTGTTTGCTTGTTGATTTGTAATAATTATTTTTCTCGCTAAACTTGGAAAAAACACAAGATTTTTTAAAAATATAACCAGAAATCTCAAACCAGAATCCATACTAACTTTTATAAAACATACATTTTAGAGTATCTACTGAAACTTTCAACACTATCTTGAACAGAAAAAATTAATGAAAAAGCTTCTAAGTTACATAAACTATTTTTTAAAACAAAAATTGGCCTTGAAATCAATTTTAATTATGTAACTATAAGAACAGGATACATAACCAAGCAGAAATATTTTAGCAATGAAAATTTAAACTATTAAATCCAAATAAACAACTCAGTTACAGTAACACATAGCTAATTATGTACGAGATAAGACAAATAACAAGTACGAGTTCAAAACACTCAGATTTTTTGTCAGATTTCAAAAAATGATTTTATCTCCAACAATAACCGTTTCTTTAAATGATCGATCAACCATTTGAGCAAAATAAGACATTTTAAAAATTATAATGTAAAACTAAAAGAACGAAATAATCGTAGCTACTGTAGTAAACAAACAGCACGTGGTCACGTGACATAGTTTTCACGTGATCGTGACGTCACATGAATTTAGTCCAGTGACTCAGATAACTAATTTTATTTCACAGTTAAAATAAATAATTATTTTTCTCTCTGAAGTTTATAAACTTTTTATTATAATTACACAATTGTAAATCAAACATTTTGAATTTTACTGTTGTTTTAAGTTTATGTTGAAAGCGAAGTTTTCATTGAACCATGCTTTTTTTTTTATTTTACCATTTCACTTGGACTTTTAGGGGTCCATACAATCTTTGAAGGGACTCGCAAGAAAAACGATATGTAAGAGGTCCATAGTATAAATTAAGGAGCTAATATCAGGATAAAATGTTGTTAATAAGGTAACTTGTAATAATAATTATAAAATAAACTAATGTCCTAAAAATGTCCAGAAATTTGTTGTTAAGAAATGCTTGTATTTTTTGAAACCTGTAATTATAACAAAAAGTTATGTGTACAGTAAATTCTAGAAAAATAGACTATTACTTAAGCAACAATTATTCTATAAAATTCAGTCATATGGACAGTCTTTTCATTCTATAGTGAATAATAATATTATTGTGGAGAATTTTTTAATATTCATGTTACTGACATCTTTTTTAATAATGAACTATGTTTCTATAGATTTGTACAAAAAGTGCCGATTCCTGGTATTAGCGATGCTGCTGCTGATTTCCCCTCAGAAATATTAGTTTCAGTTCATTTGCTTATGTATACAAGGTGACCCAAAAATAGTGCCCAAAATCTATACAGACAGATTCCTCGTTGGGAATATATAAAATGTACCCAAAGAACCTTACCTGTACGATCCATATTTTACGAGAAAAATATGGTAAATGATGGTTCATGATAAGGCTCTGCCGCATTTCTGTACTCCCGTAAGTGATTGGCTGTACTTGGCGTACTCCAGACGTGGGGCTTCGGTTCTATGGCCACTATTGATCGCCAGATCTCACACTATTCGATTACCCCCCCCCTATAATGTCAATTTTTCTCCCTATAATTTCGATTTTTTCCCTATAATGGTGTATCGAGACGTAGTGGCTACACAAACGGTCTTCGTTGCTGGTCTACAAGCTGCTTATACTTTGGTGGATACCGCGTTTGTGCGACGTGTGCGCTAATCAGTTCCATGATGAGCTTAAGGCTGCCTCAATGTATACAGCGGACATGTTGAACATTTGGCGTTTTGAATGTTTGAAAAAACTGCTGTTGATTTGTCCAATACGGCTATGACGTCATACTTTGTTTTTCGTATCATACAGGTGCAGTTCTTTAGGCATATTTTATGTACTCCTAACGAGGAATCTAGCTGTGTAGAGGGAACACCTGCATATTGCAATACCTTTTCAATATTCAACCTTTGTACTTAAATTCGAACATCATTGCACTAATAGTAAATATTTAGATAACTTGTTGGATTTGGGACATGCCCCCATGCAGAGGAGGATTAAGCTAGTTGGAGGCTCCTGGCGGTAAAAGGTTTGAGGCTCATGGACTCACACAAGAGTCGAAAAACTAAAATAGTGAAAAGATTCGGTGACCTTAAATCCTCAAAATAAAATGCATAGCTAATAATAAAATTCAACGATTTAAGAAAAATCTCAACTACTTTTAAATTTTTTTAAAAATCTTACTAAAATGCTTACAGCTTTGCTGTATAAATTGACGTCTTGAATTTTCTTTGGAAAATTTATCCATTATTTTGCCCGCATTTATCTTGTCCAAAACATTTTGTGTGTGTTCTATATATAATACGATCGTGTTTCCCAATTTGTCTTCTCTCCCAAAGTATTTCTTAAGTAATTTTTAATACGCTTTAAAACTGAAAAGATCGCTCAACTGATGCTCCAATTCATCATACAAATAAAAAAAATTCAACATCGTCTTTGTCAATATCTTTTACTTTTTGTAATAGCTTTCTTCCTATAATTTCAGGTAATAATCTCACATTAAAAATATACACTGCTAAAAAAATTAGGAGAGCACAGGGATTTAACGAAATTACGTAAATATTTTTTTTCTCCTGATAACTAACGTAAAACAATGCATCCATAATCTAAAGCAGGGGTGGCCAACCTTTTTGGGAAGCGTGCCACAATCTTATAAAAAAAATTACGCGTGCCACTCTCAACTTTTCCACCAAACTAAAAAATATACAAAAGTGAAAAAATGTTACTTATAGGCTTATTATGGGTTATTTACACCAAAAACATACTTTTAAATGCAAGTTCTATACAGTGAAAATGTAAAAAGAAAATGGTATAAAAATAAAACAAAAGTAGAAACTTATATTTTATTGTTGATAAATTTTTACAGGATCAGTCAGTTAGCTAAGGAACCAAATTAAAAATAAGCAACTTGAAACAGTTAATTTTAAATGATTACTAAGCAGTGTCTCTTAATCTGGCTTTTGAATCTGTAGTTTTTCTTACTAAATCTATATTTGGATTAGTTCGTGAAGATGCTAACAAAATTAGGTGTTTTAGTGCATATCAGTTACTTTTGAGCGATATTTTGATTTAATTACGTTCATATAACTGAAAACATTTCTTCACAAACATATGTTTATCCAAACCTACAACAATATCTAACCGCTAAATCATGTAAGTTTGGAAAATTATTTGGTGGCACAAATTTCCAAAATTCGATGTAATTCTGATCATTTGCGGTTTAAAATAATTTTCTTATATTTGCTTTTCAGAGTAATATGGTGCTGTATGTCAATAATTTCAATTTGTACCTGAGGTAGTAAGAATTAATGTCTTGAACAGAAATCGAAAAAGGATTAGTGAAAAGTTCAGTATTTTTTTATCATCTTTGAAATCCTCAAACCTGGCACTGAAATAATCCTACAAAATGGATATTAAATTTTTAAATCTATCATAGTTTGGAACATTACTAACTTTGGCAGATAATTCCTGCATGAATGGGAAATGAGTTAATTTTTTCTCTCCAAAATCCAGACAAAAAAAGCAAAAGTTTGTTCACAAAAGAAGATATATGACCAACTAGGGTAGGAAAAATACAATTTTTTCCCTGTAATCTTAAATTTAAATTGTTGAAATGTTCCATTATATTGGTAAGAAAAGCTAAATCCCACAGCCAATTTTCACTCCTGAGGAGCGAGCATTAGCTGAGCAGTTCATCGTTTTCTTCCAGATATTCTAAAACACATTCCCTCAAACTCCGAAATCTCGCGAGTGAACTTCCTTTGGAAAGCCAGCGCACACTACAATGAAGGAGTAACTCGCCATTTTCTTCCGTTTCTTCGGGGAAAAGCGTACGAAATCTTCGTCGATTCAGAGCACGAGCTCGTATTTTGTTGATACAGCGCACCACGGGGTCAACAACGAAAAACAAGTTTAAGTCCTTGGCACAAAGAGCTTCTTGATGAATAATACAATGATACTTGAAAACTTTTCTTCCCAAATAATTTTCAAGCAATGCAACAAAACCTTTTATTCTGCCAACCATGCAAGGTGCTCCATCTGTTCAAACACTGTCTAATTTTGTCCATTCTACTTTGTTAATTTCAATTACGTTTTTAAGTTCCTTAAAAAATGCCTTCACCTGTAGTTAAAACTAGTTGGTGCAAATCAAGAAGTTCTTCCACTGTATCAAAATTTTCGTTCGTGTAACGCCCAAAGATGCTTAACTTCGCATTGTCAGTGATATCACAGCTTTCATCCAAAGTTAATGAAAAATATTTGCAATTTTGAAGTCCAGAAACAATTTGCGTTCCAACATCCTGGCCCATGTCGTCTATACGACGCATGACGATGTTTCTGGACAACGCTAATTTATTAACCATATTTTTGATATTAAGATCACCGACATTTTGGGCGAAAATTAAAAGGCTGCTTTTTATTATCTCCTCTTCGTCAGAACATGGTTTTTTCTTGCAGGCTAACAACAAAGAAAGTTCATAAGAAGCCTTCACCATGGTTTCCATTTCGTCATTTCTCTTCTAGAACAAAAATTGTTGGCCGGCTAAAGCTTTCTTTTTTTTTTTATTGATGAATTCCGTTCGCAAATTTGATCCAACAGGATATTTGCTGTTGAAATCACTATGCAGTTGTTTGAAATGACGGTCCAAGTTAAATTTTTTTGGAACTGCTATACAAATTCCACAAATCAAACAAACAGGCTTGGAAGCATTTTGATGTGTAAACAAATATTGTTCTTCCCAGACAATTTTAAAATCACGTGCTGCAATATCCTCTTCATAATTTCTTTTCGATGTCGAAGGTTTACTCGTAAACATATTGAAAATTTTAAAAAATTTAAACAACTACGCTCAACACTTAAATCTAAAAACAATTTTAGAAAAGGAGAAAAGCTAATCGTCTTGCTAAACAGAGTTTAAAATCAACTGAGTCTGACAGCTAGAAACAATTTGCCAATGTTACGCTACAAATATTTTAGGCTCCGAATCCAGCATTCTGATTAGTCATGGATGCAAGTTCACACTCCCTCTGCTTTACAAAGCGGCTACTTCGTTCAGATAGAATTACTTCTACCGTATCAACAACTGCATTGCTAATATATTGCAGAATTACTTCTTGATATTACAGAAATCGTAAATAGCCAACATCTCCGGAAAAAACTTTTTATCTGACATCACGCTGACAGCCAATAGCTATAAACTTCAGCCCTGCACGGGAAGCTGAAATTTGAATGAAAATCTGAGATGTTAAAAATTAACCGCCGCCGAGAGAGGGTGACTTTTTGGGCAGTTTCGACCGTCCGAGAGAGAGAGAATTTATTTGTTTTTAGTCTTACGTTACTCAACACTTTTCTCGGAATGTTACAAAGCAGTAGAATTGTAAGTTTTGGATCATGATCTCATTTTTTGCATTTTTTTTAAGAAAAGAAAAATCTTGCTTAGCGCCCTTAAAATCTCACGCTGAAAATTTCTGTTTCTTACATATTCTCTTCATAACAATTTGTTTTATTGTAATTCAATTAATTCAGTAATATTTTCATAATATTTTTGTAATTTTTCAAAAAGCCTTCGCGTGCCACAGTTACGACCCCCGCGGGTTGGCCACCCCTGATCTAAAGTGTAGCAGAAAACAGAAGAAAACTTCGTATGCAAATCAATTTTCATGACGTCAAAAAATAGAAAAAAGGATATTAGTGTAGAAAGTGTGATTTCGTAGAAGCTGTTGTTTTTCATTGTTTAAGTGGAGAAATTTCACCTTTCGTCTATTGTTTTCAGAAAAAAAACGACTGGAAAACGTCAGGACAACGTAATCTACCGGTATCCATTATCTTAGCATATTATCTGGAGGCTGGAACCCGGGCGAACACAAAGGATTGTAGTGGACGCTGTTAAAGCGGCAAGAAGTGTCATTGCAAGACTGTGGCATCGATTCCAAGATATAGGACTTGCTGGACAAGGTCCGTACGCTCTACAATAGCAAACAATGATCAATATGTCCTGTTAACAGCTCGTTGTGACAGAACAATCAGTGTAAACGCAAATTCAAAGACGGTTTCTTTTGGCAACAGGAGGAAGGATCTCAAAACTAAACAATCCGAAATGGGCTTCATGAGGGTTGCTGTATGCTCGTAAGACAATGGAGTGTATTTCGATGACAACATACATCGTACGGCCCAAAGAAATTGCGCTGCTGGACATCGAGATTAGTTGTAAAGTTATTGGAGTCAAGTAATGTTTATGGACGAGTCCCAATTCATCTTAGTGTGTGACAATAGATGTATTTTGGTATGGCGAGAAAGGGGAATTCGAAATAATCCTATATTCGTTCAGGAAAGCTAATATTTCAGACGAGGTGATGTGATGGTATGGGCTGGGAATCAACATAGTGGGATGTACTGACCTGCATATCATTCGGAATGGCAATTTGAAGACTCAAAAGCACACAGACGAGATCCTGAAACCATATGTCGTACCTTAGACTGCATTCGTTAGTTATTCTTTTCTTTTGATGCTGAATATTGCCAGATTTCGTAGAGCTCATCTTGGGGTGAACTTTCTTGAAGCTGAGCAATACAGCGCAGCATGCTTTCCTGATCTTTATCCAATGTAGAATCCTTGGGACACACTCGGACGACGCTTTGCTGCAAGACTAAGGCCTTCTGTTATTGTCCAAGCCTTGTAGATTGCACTTCATCAAGAGTGGAACAGTATTCTTTGAAGTCTCATTGATAAATTCAGCGCATCCCTGCTAACAAGTGTGCAGCAGTCTTAGCTGTTCGAGAGGATTACACACCATATTAAACATCCCGTATAATTTCTAAACAATCAGTCTTTTTGTTATTTACATATAACCCAATTGTTGTCCTGAAGCATCATTTCACGTTCTTAATACCATTCCAAAGAATTAAAGTTCCCATACCATTGTGTTTTGCTTCGTTTTTTCTGTATTGCATTTTTGTTAGACCTGTATTCTCCAATTTCATGCCCAAACATGGCTATCGCGCAAAGATTTCTTCACTCTCTTACTTGCTCCCCAAATTTTTTTGCTCAGTGTAGTAGTGTTCTGTTACAGTTTAGGGGCGTAGCTGCCACCATATCAGCCGTATTAATGATACGGGGCCCCCACGATACAGGGGCCCCGTACGAAGGAAACAATCGAAGAGTGTTAAAAGGCCCTCAGATAGAGTCCCAAGAAATTTGATACAAGGCCCACTCACGACTAGCTAAGCCAGTGGTTACAGTTTTATATATTCTTAGTAATTTGGGATGGTTCTGCTCTTGTCCTATCACATATGACATAAAAATGAGTTCACTATGAAATTCTCCCTTGTTTCAAATTCATGACCGACTTCTTTACTTTCACCAAAATTAGTTTTCTCTTTGCTGCGTTTGAGCTTGTCCAACTTTCTTCAAACAAGAGCCCTGATAAATCAATAGCTTCTTGTTCCACTTTAACAAATGAATTTGTAAAATTTCGGATATAGTTTTCTAAAGATTTTAGTAGGGATTATAGATCATCTTAATTATTCTCTCGCAACTGACTGCAATGATTTGCTATATAACATTTATTCTCCGAAGTTGGTATTCCAATCAGTCATTAGGGAAAAGTTTCATATATGTCCATCTGTTTCAAAAAGGAAGTTGCCTCCTGAAGTATTGTGGTTTTCCCCTTATTCTTATCACAAATTTCAACCACAGGGCCTCTTTTATATTCGCATAACCAAGGTTTATTTTTCATACGGCATCTGCTCTTGCTGACCATCGTGTATCTGAACCTATTTTCTCCGATATTGCATGTTTACTCCTTTGTAGATTTTTATTTAAAATTCAGCCAGTAATAAGTTGATTCCGGGAAAAAAATTGAGTAGCTTCTGTACAAGCACAAAATATTAATTGCATCACCACAGCTTTCTGCTGGAACATTTCTAACTAAATTTAAAAGATAACTCGTATAAGGAATATAAACTGCGCTTGGACTGTATTTCTTTTATACATGCTTGAAAACCTGAGTGTGGTCCGCACACATTGCAAGCATTATCAAATGCCCTCTTCCATTTTTAAATATTCTAAACCAAGTTTAGCTAAAAGTTATAATACATGTTTGTTCTAAATATGAAGAAGTATGTCCTATATGTGAGTATAACTTGCACTTATCTTTCTTTTATTTCACTACTACTTGAGTAATATCTGAAGACGTAACATTAGTTGGTCGACAAGTGAGAAATCGGCGTTAGAGTCAAATTTTGATACTGTAACACTTGTCATTCCTAATTTCATCAGTTATCTGGGTTCTTATATGTTTTTCCAATAGTACACATAAATTTATTAAAAATTTAGTGGGACAGGTAGACAGCATTACCTCATCCTCGATTAGCGTATTTCTGAAGGTGCAACTCCGCACAAGAAATCCTCGTATTCACTGAGAAGAAAGATGGCTAGGGTCACTACACGACTCAAATCCGTGGTAATCATTGTTACTGCAATATCGGTACAAGACTTTTGTTATGCGTTGAACTTATACCCAGGAGTTCATTAAGCTTGGGGACCTTGCAGGTGATTTGAGGCCCCTGTCTTCCTCCAGGTCCACCAGCCGCTTAACCCACCTCTGTCCCCATGCAGCAAAGATATAGCTGAAGAAATGTGTAATGCATAGGTGATTGTCAATTACTATACAATCTGCATTAAGGAAATGCACTGCTTTTTTTAATACAGACATCTAATACCAAGACAGTTATGCAGAAGTTAAGATACAAGTATTAAAAAATTAATTAATTCAGTATTATCATATATAAAATATTTTAAAATAAACTAAATAGAGATGTAAACTGTGTAAAAATCTGAATAAATAATAAATACGTATTTAAAAAATCTATCAAACACATCAGGTAAGAATCTAATTAACAGGGGCTAGATATTTAATGGGAACTTATTCAATAGCCATTGAATAATTTGTATGTATTTTTTAAACAGTATATTTAGTTTTTTAACTATTTCAGTAACTGGAATTATATTTCATTTTTATTAATTAAAATGTTCGAATTTTATAACATGTGTTTTATATTGGCTTTATATATTTTGTATATAATATTTAATTGCGTTGTGTGTTATCTTTTAATAATGTACAAATAAATATTTCATTTATTAATTATCTAAGTATTTATTAGATTTTAGTAATTTAGGAAGTAGTACTTTTAGTAGCATTTAGTAATTTGTAATATTCACATATGGGATTCCACCTATTTAAAGTTATGGCTTGGAGTTTGCAAATAAAAAAAAAGTTGATAATTCTTTTAAGTGAAATTTCAGGTAAAGTTCCCGGTAATGATTTTGTGTGTATGTGTGCTTTTAAATACATATCGCATAAGACATACACAGCGTATGCTCATGTATAGTAAATTTTGATGGTTAAAATATATTTTGAAACTTTAAGTTGTAATAATTTTTATTTTAAGAATTATATGTTTATTAATATTTTCATCTGAGAAAAGTATATAAAGACTCTTTAAAACTGTTTCTGTGTCAATAGGAAGTTCTTTAAGAGATCCTAAATTTTCATTTAATTTCTAAATTACTGTGAATTTTAGAATGTGTATCGATTGCAGAAGTGTTTAATGTTCATTCTCTGTATTTCTATCTTTATTAATTTATAACTTTATTTATTTATTATTTTGTAGATAGTAAACATGTTCGCAATAGCCAAGTGGTCTTGTTCGCTTCTACATGTTTGGGGTTTTGTTTCTGTCGTATTAGAAGCTTATGCCTTGGTCATACTAAAGACCTGCCGGGTGGATGGCGCAGTTGGTTCCTCGC